>JAMAJV010000046.1:0-240086 GCA_023628835.1 Sordariomycetes sp. S4602
TCCCAGGAGGAGTACGCGTCCTTCTACAAGTCCCTCTCCAACGACTGGGAGGACCACCTTGCTGTCAAGCACTTCTCCGTCGAGGGTCAGCTCGAGTTCCGGGCTATCCTCTTCGTGCCCAAGCGCGCCCCTTTCGATCTCTTCGAGACCAAGAAGACCAAGAACAACATCAAGCTCTACGTCCGCCGTGTCTTCATCACGGATGATGCCACCGACCTCGTGCCCGAGTGGCTGAGCTTCGTCAAGGGTGTTGTCGACTCCGAGGACCTGCCCCTCAACCTGTCGCGTGAGACGCTCCAGCAGAACAAGATCATGAAGGTCATCAAGAAGAACATTGTCAAGAAGTCCATGGAGCTCTTCACTGAGATCGCCGAGGACAAGGAGCAGTTCGACAAGTTCTACAGCGCCTTCAGCAAGAACATCAAGCTCGGAATCCACGAGGACTCCCAGAACCGTGGCACCCTTGCCAAGCTCCTCCGCTTCAACTCGACCAAGTCGGGCGACGACCAGACCTCGTTCCAGGACTACGTTACCCGCATGCCCGAGCACCAGAAGAACATCTACTACATCACTGGCGAGTCCCTCAAGGCCGTTGCTAAGTCTCCCTTCCTTGACTCGCTCAAGGCCAAGAACTTCGAGGTGCTCTTCCTCGTCGACCCGATTGACGAGTACGCCATGACCCAGCTCAAGGAGTTCGAGGGCAAGAAGCTCGTTGATATCACCAAGGACTTCGAGCTCGAGGAGACCGAGGAGGAGAAGAAGGAGCGTGAGGAGCAGGAGAAGGAGTTCGAGGACCTCTCCAAGGCGCTCAAGAACATCCTTGGCGACAAGGTCGAGAAGGTCGTTGTCTCGGACAAGCTCGGCCTCTCGCCCTGCGCCATCCGCACCGGCCAGTTCGGCTGGTCCGCCAACATGGAGCGTATCATGAAGGCGCAGGCCCTCCGTGACACCTCCATGTCGAGCTACATGTCGTCCAAGAAGACCTTCGAGATCTCTCCCAAGTCCCCTATCGTCAAGGAGCTGAAGGCCAAGGTCGAGGCGGACGGCGAGAACGACCGCACCGTCAAGTCGATCGTCCAGCTCCTCTACGAGACCTCGCTGCTCGTCTCGGGCTTCACCATCGACGAGCCCGCCGGCTTCGCGGACCGCATCCACAAGCTCGTCCAGGTCGGCCTCAACATTGAGGACGAGGAGAAGGCCGACGAGGAGACCGCGCCCGCCGAGGCCACCGCCGCGGCTGGCGACTCTGCCATGGAGGAGGTCGACTAAAGTTCACGAATAGGGCATGACAAAAGGGATTTTTTTCAAAAGTCGTTTGGTCGGAGTTTGGAATGGTATCGTTTTGATTTCGGAAATTGGGGCCCATTGCCGTTTTTGCGTTTGCAGGAATTTCCTGGCGTGCCTACGGGGATGGGGCAGGGCTGTACTCTAGTTCAGTTATGATAATGAGGTAGACGCAATGGATTGATGGACGTGAACTCTTGCTCCGAGGGGCATATGGCCATACTGTGATGTCTCATCGTGATGTTATTATGTGCGTGGCCTTGATATATGCCGGACGACGGGCATCTGGCGCCGAAGATAGTGGTTTTACTTCACTCCTCCGGGCCAACCTTGACGGAGATGGGCCTTCGACTCCAACGCCCGCCGCTCCCACACCAGAGCCAGACGTAATGGCCTCCGGTTCGAGAGTCGTCATCTGGAAACACGCCCGGAAGCTTGGCACGACTGGAATCAGGCAAGGGCGCGCGAAGTCTTCTCGTATTATATGTGTGCTTCATTCACCTATAAGCCCCTTTTCTCATCCACCGTCTCCCACCCACACAACCCCATCCGCCTCCACTTCTTCCACCTCCTTGACCTTCATCGTAGTCCCCTCAGCATCCATCCCGGCCTCTCCTTTGGCAAGAGCAACATCCCTCAGAATCCCTAGCGCATCGCCCTTCAGCTTCCTCGCCCTTTGCTTCTCGCCCGTTAGGGCAGCCCTCCGCGCCCTCCCAGCGAAGCAGAGCGCCAGTTCCTCTTTTGCGTCTAGGTAGGCCGGGTGGCCTTCGCCCAGTAGCCCTTCCATCCCCGTCACGGCTTCGTCGAAATGCGCGTCTGCCTCTTCGTATTCAGAGAGCGCGTCGAGGAGGGCGGCGAGCCGGAACTGCGTTTCGAAGACGGAGGGGTGAGTCCCTAGACTGGTGGTCTTTACTGCTAGACAGGCTCGCAGGAGGGTTACCGCCGCAGGAGCGCGAAGAGTCTCCGCCGCAGCAACGGCCTCCTTCTCCTCTTCCTCGAGTGTAGCGGGGTGCGAAGCTCCCATAAGGAAGCTGAACTGTGCCGCGATCGGGACGTGGCACGCAGCCGCCGAATCAAGGAAGCGCTTGCTCCTATAAACGCGTGCCCGGGCGCGGTGCGCGAGGACCGAGCGGTAATCAGGAGTTATTCCCGGATATGCGTTCGCCAGGCGGTCGAGCTGCGTGAGTGCGTCCTCCAGCTGACCTCTTTCGAAAAGACGTTCCGCAATAGCAAATCTGATCCGGAATTCAAGCCCGGCATCCATGAACTCATCGGAGAGCTCTATAGCCCCCAGAATCTCGTCGCACATATCGTCGTTCCTCCCCTTGTACAGTGCCGCCAGGGTGAGCATCGCCTCCGCACGCTGCCCAGCATCTAGAGTCTCCCCATCCCGCTCACCCCTCTTCAGCGCAAGCTCAAAGAAGCCCGCAGCTTCCGTGGGGAACCCGTGCGTCACGCAGAGCTCGCCAAGCACGGAAAAGTCCACCCTCTTCGGGCCCCTCTTTGACGGCTCGTAGTCGCGCATGTGCTCGATCCATGCGTGGCATGCTAGGGCGTGCGGGAGGAAGAGTCGGGCGGAAGAATGGATATCTGAAAGGGTACCAGGGCTGATTTTCTGTCGCTGAAGGGTGGTCACGCAGGCAGAGGAGGCGAGCCAGACGTGCGTCGCTTGCTCGTCGCTGAAGTGTATGCGGAGGGCCGGCGGGAGGCGGAGAGAGGGCCCAGGGGACACTTCTTCAAGCAGGTTCAGCTCCTTGAGGCTGTCCAGAATCTTTGTCCGCCGAGCATTATCAACGCCTGCGGAAGTTAGTACGCGGATGGGTTTATAACTGCAAGACACATACCACTATTGCGCCACCATGCGCACCCCGAGTCCCCTGAGAGTCGCGTGCCGACCGCGTTTTCGATAGAATTAAGGAGATCCAGAGGTAGGGGTGCGTCTGAGAGCGTCGCCACGACGGACATGACCTCCTTCATTTGATCTCTGCGCGGGTGCTCGTCGAGGTTACTCAGTGGGTCACCGGTGGTCTTCGTGGCGGTGAGGTAGTCGTCAACCGAAAGCTTACGCTGGCGCATATGAACCGCCGCTTGGATGATAGACGAGGGTCTGAATTCGAGCCCGCTGACAATGTCCTGCATTGCGTCAACTAGTGTTGGTGTTAGCTTTATCCCCGGATAGGTGAAAGTGAAGATGATACCTTGCGCAGCATCGTGGGTTAGCCCGCCCTCGGCCAACAACAGCTCACGCGCCTCGTCTTCCGACCACGGCGCAACCTCCACTTTCGCGGCTCCAGGCGGGAGGACGGCCCCTTTACCCCGTGCTATAACGAGAATCCACCCGCCCAACTTCAACGGAATAAACTCGGTCAGATCCACCCCGTCGGGGACATTATCCAGGACCAAAAGCCACTCGTTCCCCGGGTACAGAAGCCAGCTCATAATACCCCGAATTGACGCAATAACTTTAAGCTGGTCCATCTGCTTGAAGTCCATCACATCAAGAAGCTCGTCTATGTCAGCCACCCCGAGCATGCTTCGCAGATACGCCCGCCCACTATCCGGATTGCCGCCGCAGAGAGTTAGCAGCGTCTCAGAGTACTGGTCCCAATAGTAGTCGCAGATTGAACGGCCGATCTGGAGGTAGCTTGTACACAGCGTTTCGCGACTCGCGGCGTTGAGCCAGAAAGAGGACCGGCCAGCCTCGCTAACCCGGCGGGAGAAGTGGTAGCCGAGAAACGTCTTTCCGACCCCGGGGTCTCCTGTTAGTGCGACGACAGGTGTCCGGCTTAAAGATGACGGCCCGAAGAAGCGATTGGAAAGGGACCTGAGGAGGTCGGACCTGACGTGATAGGTCGACACGGAAGGTAGCTGAGCAGGAACACCAAAATCTGTCCTGAGAAATGAGACCTGGGCGTGGGCTACGGAAGGAAGGCGTGGTTAGCAATGGTCCCAGCGAACAGGGGAAAGGACTCACCATCCGCAAAGCTCTCGAGCTCCTCCCGGAGCAGTGGAAACCGTCCGGAGTCGTCGTTGATAACGGCCGGTTGCAGCACCAGGGCAATCCACTCTTTCAGCGCATCATAGCCATCATCTTGGCCTCGGTCAACCCACAGCAAGTCCGCATGCGTCCGGCGCACCTCGACCACCTCAGCCGCTCGGGCAACGCAGTCCGCATCCACGATCTAGAGTCAAGTCAGTTCGCATGCAGACCATGGTAGAAACGGGTCATGACCCTCGCTCCCGACTCACAACCGGTCCGTTTGGCGTAGCAGTGGGCATAGTCTCGCAGAAACATGCCGACACGGAATGGAGCCTATCCCCAATCCCCTCATAGGCCTTCATCATCTCCGCCAGCGCAGCCGCGTCCGCCCCGAAAGACTCCAGGTCTCGGACGCCTTTCTCCACCCCTACATCCGCTTCGGACATGCCCAAGATGCGTGAAATGTCCGCCAGAACCCCCTGCAGCCGCTCGACGCTGGAGCTGGGGCCGGGGACGCCAAAGTACATCATCCCCCGGGTGGCGGCATAGATCTCCCGCGAGAGAGGGTCGCTTGCATCCCTCGCCACTAAAAGGGCGCGCTGTGCGATGAGACCACCGAGGCTGTGGGACAGGAAGACGATGGGCCGACTCGGCCGGTTGCTCTTTGCCCGATGGGACCGCAGAGCTCGGACGAGACCAGCAGCGCCTTGGTTAACGGCATCGTTCAGGGAACCTTGTAAGGGTTGCGGGGTTTGAGAGAAGGCTATGATACGGGATCCTGCAAAGTCCTCCGAGAGGGCAGTGGCCAGGCCGTTCCCGCGACCCTCGGTAGTCGCAGCCGAGGAAGTGGAGCCATCACTAAGACCGTGGACGATGACGATGCTGCCGCAGAATCAGCACCCAACTCACAGATCGGGGGCCAGTGACCGCAACCACAGCATTGACTTACTCAACCGTCGCATCCTCCGGGCCGCGCACGAGCCTGGCCTCGAACTTGGCCCGTTGCACGCGCGGATCTACCCGCCCGTCGGGTCCCGCAGCAACACTCGTCTTATTACCATTACGATTATGATTAACGTCCTTGCTCTTCGACGACTTGGATCTCTTCAACGAGCGTCCGCGGCGCAGCGTAGCCCGGCAGAAGGTGATCACGCCCATAGCCAAGGGGAAGCAAGAAAGGAGGGCGGATGCGATATTAGATTAATAAGGTGTGGGTATCATGAACAAAGCAAAAAGCGGAACGGCAAGGACATGGCAGGCGTGGGCATCGGAGGCCACACGATGGGGGCAGAGGAACAAGTTTCGAGAGGTCGAGAGCACCTCGACGGCGACAAGTCGAGTTCCTGGTATGTCTGGGAACGGGGAGAAAAGCCAATTGCGGCGAGAGCAAGCTGGAGTCGGGATGGCAGAGTGCGCGCGAAACATTATTCAGGTGAGGTGACATCCCAAGCTGGACGCCACCCTCTCCCTTCCTCTTCCAATTCGCCTGCCGCGAACGTCGTACGGAGTTCCTCGCACTGGCGCCTGCGCTATCAGCGCCGACCCGCCCAGGTTAGCAAAGGGGCGCTCTCGGGTCTTGGCGCTCTCTTTCTCTCTCGCAACGCTGGGATCGATTCCCTCTTCCATCTCCCAGCAGCGGAGCCTCGAACCCACCTCTCGCGTGGCTGCTCGTGGTTGGGCAACCTCAGCTGAAGCGGGAAACAGAAAGAAACGGTGTGCGTGCGCGCGGCGGTGGGCGTTCCCCATCCCTGCATGCTCGACACAGCGGCAGCTGATCGGATGTCCGCGGTCAATCGAGGTCTCACTTTCGCATGGGCAAATTACCAGGAGATTGGGCAGCCCACTTCCGGTGCAGCGCTCTTGCCTGGTGGTGCATCGGCGGTGGGGACTTGGGGAAGCGGCGATCGCCCAGTGAGGAAAGCGCCTGGTGGGGCGCCCGGGGTTTGACAGCAGGAGCGAGCAGGGATGACCTGAGATTTATGCCTGTTCAGTCCTGCCCTACTCGGCAGTGCCACAAGTTATGCGCCAATAGGTCGGACGACTTATCCACCCTTACCCACGGCCCGTGCACAAGCAAGCATGCTGCTCCTGCAAGATCTGGCAGCCTCAGCTGAACCTGAACAGTCCCACTCGATCTTCAGTCCGTCATCGTCGCCTCGGGCGGTAACTCGCTCCCGCTGATGCAAACCTCCACACACCCCGCGCACTCCTCCCCTCCCCCCGTCTGAACGTAGACATCGCACCCGACCGTGTCCGTCCATGGCGTCTTCCTGGTCTCCCCTTCCACACACTGACTCGGCCGATTCGGCACTATACACGTCAGTGTCGGACACGCCCGGGCTGTCGTCCTCGTGCTCAGCTCGCCCCTGCAGGCTCCCGTCTCCGGATCCGCGGGGACGTTCCCATCAATAGTGCACAGCATGTCGCACCCGCTGCAGGGCATTCCGGTCCCGATGCTCAAGCTGCAGGTACCCCACGCGGTGTATCTGTCAGGCGAGTAGTCGATGACGGGCGTCGTGGTGGGACACGGTGGCAGCGGTGAGTCCCATGCGCAGCGCGGCTCGGCGCAGCGCCTGTCTGCGACGGTCGTTACAAAGCCTAGCGGGCAAGACCCGAGGACCGACTCGGAGGGGAAGAGGTCGCGCGTGCAGTAGTTCGAGTCGCAGGGCGTGCATGCGTGGCCTTCAAAGACGGACTCGGTGCAGTTGGAGAAGCCCACCGTGAAGGCTGGTTTGATGACCGAGTCTGGCGCCGTGGAGCATGTGTCACGAGTAGGTTGGTGGCGATCGCAGGACTGCGTTGGGCAGGGGCGCGGCACGAAAACGCGGTTGAGCCGGCCGCCGCAACTCTCGATGACGGACCTGTCGGTAACGACGTTGTCTAGGTAGGTCGTTGTGGGCGTCGGCGACGCTGTGTGGGCGTAGAGGGCGAGAGACAGGAGCGGCCTAGGCCGTCAGCGGGCTTCTTCAGTGCCTCGTAGTCCGAAGTCCGTGGCAGGGACACCTACCCGGCGGCGAGAAGGGCTGTGGGAACCATCCGCATTGAAGAAGCCATCCTGATTGCGGATTTTGATATGTGTAGAGTGTGAGAATCCGCTGGCAGACCTTTCCCACGGATAATATTTATGTTCAGCTCTTCCCCCCTTTTGGCCACACCTCCCATCCTACGAATGCACCTAAATAGGCAACACGGCTAATATCACCCAAAAGCCCTCAGTCAAGCCTAGACTCCCCCCCTTCGATGTATAAGTATCAATGACCTTGGTGGTCTGGACACCCCCCGTGCATTGCCCAACCTGTCTCTATATGCCCAAAGTTCTGTTCTTGGTTTTGCAAGCAACTCCTACGCACATTCTGACTTTGCCCTATGGTTTAGTGCGCAAACTGAAACTCCAACCGCTTGTTCCCTGCATCCATAGACACATCTAGGTAGCGCTGCTTCTCTTGGTCCGACATTGTGTCCCACCGCGCCCTCTTGCTCTGGTTACGCCACATATAGTAATACTTCACAAGCAAGTAAAGGACAACGTTGAAGCAGGCGATGCATATCAGGTCGCGGTTCCCTCTCCTATACCGAGGCTTGTCGTCCATCTGGTAGATATTCGAACCTATTATGCCAGAAGTCTGCACGCACATATTGTATATTGCCGCAGAGATCGTCCGGAGCCGGACGGAGTTTGAGTTCCGGGAGTTCCAGCTAATCTGGATAGCGTGGGCTGGTTGGGCTTAGGATTAGTATGCTCATGCTCTTGGTACGTGAGTAGGGTTCGGACTCACGCGAAGGGAAGGCAAGAAGCAGAGTTAGCACGAGCCAGACTAGCCACGGACTCGCTTGTGTGGTGTCCATGCGGTACAGCACGCCAAGGAATACAAGTTTCCAGAGCTGAGGCACGGCGCTTATCAGTGACCTCTCGTTGCACTTCTCGGACAGATGAGTTATTGCCGCAATAGAAAACATAGACAGGACCATCGTGGGGATCGTGAGCAGGTTTGTAAGCGTTGTGCTGAATCCCTGGTCTCTGAGGAGGAGCGTAAAGTACTGTGACACCGGGACAGTCGGCAGGGGCCAGAGCAGCCCGATCATATACAGCGGCCATAGGTCGTAATCTAAGAGGCTTTGGCGGAACAGCTTCCAGGTGATGGCTTGCCGGTTGTGGAGGTCGCCTTTACTTGGATCATCGCGGAGGACTCGATTGACCAGGATAGTTTCTTCCCTGTATCGGATGAGTGAAGGCCTGTTTACGAGGTCGACGGGGTGACGTACCTCGCGTTGAACCAGCCGTTCTTCCCCCTGAACCAGCTGGCAGTTTGAGTGATGGAAGGGGGTATGAGAACAAACGCCAGCATGCCGACCAGAAAGGTAAAGGAACCCTAATCACCCAAGTTAGTTTCATGGTCCCCTCACAGGAAATGACTTGCATACCTCGATCAGGAAAAGCCAGCGCCAGCCCTCTAGACCCCACAAGCCACGAAGCTGCAGCAGAGGCACACTGATGAATCCGGCAAGGACATTCGCCATCGAATAGGCAGCGTAGAATACAGCCACACGCATTGAGAGCTCACGGGCTTTATAGAAGTAGCTTAGGTACAGCACAACCTGGACGAAAGCAATAAGCGCTATCCCCACACGTAAACTGTAAACGGAGACTGGAGGGTTGTATCTTACCTCGGGTATGAAACCGCCTTCAAAGAAAGCTAGCAACACTCGTGTGGCGAGGAAGGATGTTCTTCCCTGTAGCCAGAACTGACTGATGGACACGATGCTCCAAAGACACATCTGGACCGGCAGCCAGCGGTCCGGCCCAACCCACTTGCTGAAGACCTGAGACGGAAGTTCCACACAAAGGAACGAAAGTCGGAAGACCGTGTTCCCGAGATTGTAATCTTTTAAAACACCGAGTTAGAAATCTCTCCTCTAGTGTCGCAGTGTAGCGGCACATCCTACCGTCAGTGGTCAGACCCAGGTCATCCAGGAAGTTATCTGACAAAGCCTGCGAGAGGTTGGCGCGGTCAAGCTGCAGCGCCATGAAGGTGACGCATGCGAAGCTCATGATACGCAGATCTGTCTTGCGCACCACTGCCCGCTCTTCGCGCCAGGTCCAGCGCGCAGAGGGGTCGAACCGGTGGATGTTCTCCCAGTCTGGCCGCGGCCTATACCTCTCTGCGAGGGCGGGGTCATCGTACACGGATTCTTGCGTGGCGATGGCGTCTAGGTCAAATTTTGAAGAAGAGATGCTAGAGCTGCTATCTATCGTCTCAGATGAGCCCTTTCGCTCATTAGCGAGGAGGGGACGCTCTTCGTCATCCGATATAAGGGAGGGGGCCGTGGTGGATATATCATCGCTAGAGCGCTCGGGCATCCCATCAGTGCCATGATGCGGAGAGAGCCGGCTGCTGTGTCGGGCGGGGAATAAACGATACATGTTGATGTTCCGAATCTAAGATGTTTGAGGAGAGGATTAAGAACGACGCCCTGGTACGAGTCTAGGAAGGTCTACTACAACTCCCTGCTTTGCTTTCCAGTCGAACCCAAAAAAATACAAGTGATACATTGGGTACGAACATGCCTTACTACGCATAGAACTACTCCAGGAGGGACCAGGAACATGGAGGGGCAGATGATGCACTGTTAATGTGTACACACAAGTATCTTTGATATGTCGCGATGAGCTGAGGCGATTGCGTATTAGTCGTCGAATCCTCAAACACATCACCCGACTCGTCTCACAACACTAGGCTCCACACTAAAACGAGCATCAAGCGTACTAGAGGAGGGAGACGCACGAGCTGCTCTTCAAAATCTCTCCTCTTTTCCCTTTTCCGGACACCCGATATTTTACGTCGGGAGAATCTAGCATGATTTTCTTCAATTTGCCAAGTGTACGGTCGTTGCACATCTCTGTGGCTGCGGTTCGGATTAGTCGTTGTAGCTGGTATAAAGATGGTTCGGATAAGAGGTGAAACTATACCGGCCGTGGCAACCACCTTCAGCAATGTCATAAATACATTGTATATCGCTCGAGTTGAGGCCGTGAGGAATACAGTAAACCTTCTTAACCGGTCCGACGTCGGGTATGGTCTTGCCTACAGCATAACCATGAGAGAAACTTCTATCCCAACTTATGTCTTTAGTCAAGCCGACAGCTCCCAAAATATAGTGCATCGCATTGTTTTACAGACAATTCGGAGATATTTATTTCAAGCCCTATAGCCTGTATACGCTCCCTAGATATGTCTTGTATATTGTACAGCTACTAGGCATACAAAAGCCAATATAACGCTTAGAAACGTGTTGGCTTCGAAGACAGATATAGGCGTAAATGAGACTAAAAGTTAGAACCACGATCTGCTTCAGGTTAACACCCGAAAGTCTTTCTAGATCTTAAAGGTGGAGGTCTACTTAAGTATCCAGTTGGCGTTACTAGGCAAGAGTAGTAATTAGTATATGAGGTGTGACCTGCCTGAGGCTTGAGAAGGTGCAGTGACTGGGTGGCTGCTGGACCAGCTCGGGTGGTGCTCCGTATGGTCTATACGTTCCCTGAGATTCACGATGAGGCCTAAGCTTGAAACGGCAGAGGGGGGGAAGAAATGATTGATGGCAAACAAAGCAAATTGGGTATTTGACCTGCACCTGCTGGAGCTAAAATACACTCATCCTCCCTCTGTAAGAAGCACCTCCACCACGCGCCCTCGACTCGTCATCCAGAATCCTCGCTTTTTGGCGCGAGAACCTCGTGCTCCGACCTCGCTCAGGCACTTTCTGCCCCTCGCCTCATGGCCCTTTTCCTGGATCACCCCTATGCTCCCTCCCGCTGAAGCCATCTTGCCTCTACGTATGATCCATAACGCTTCGAGCCGTACCCCCTTGGCTCTCCAGCATACATTGTATTCGAGTGTCGCGTCTCCCCGAGACTACAGTGCCTCCCAATCCATCGCATCAACCATGAACCCCCAGTCCACCTGTTGCTCCGGCTTCCCACACGTCTCACTCTCCACCTTCCCCTTGGCGACCTCATACGCCGCCTCAAACGCCCCCACGATTGTCTCCAAGATCGCCTCCACGTTGCACTCCGCGAGGCCTAGCTCCCCGCCATTCTGCTGCTCATCAAGGTACTTCCACCGGTTCCTCATCTCCTTCGCCTTGGCCAGACACGACCGCACGTCCCCCTGGCCCAGGACCTCGTGCAGCACGTTATCCGGCGAGTCTAGCGCCGCGAGCACGTTGTGGTGGTACGCGTGGTCGCTGCTCCGCGCACCGCCGCCGGGTCCCCTAAACCCGGCGGAGGGGCCGGCGTCGCGCGACACGCTTATGTCGAACACGCCGAGGAGGTGCACTAGCGCGCGCTCGAGGAGCATGTAGAACTCGTAGAAGTCGAGCTTGAACATGATCTCGGAATGGGCCCGCTCGGACGGGTCGGCGGCCGAGGCGCGGTGGAAGCCCGCAGAGAGGTGGAACAGTTTCCAGCTCAGACGCTTGGCGATTTTCTCGAAGCGCTGGAGCTCGTAGCTGTGTCGCGTGGCGCTGGGCGCGTCGGCGCCGGGGGCGGGAGGGGGGGCGGGAACGGCGGGCGTGATGGCCGTGGACGCGTGGTTGCGGCGGGTGTAGGCCGGCGTGGGCGTGGTGGCCGTGGCCCAGCGTGAGCTCTGCAGGCCCTTTGGCGAGCCGGAGGTGCCCGGCGGGCAGTCTGCTGGGGGTGTTTGCATTTTGGCGTTTAGAAGACGGCGAATGGCGAGTTTAACCGCTGCTTGTACTCGATATGGGGGCTATCTCTAGGGAATGGGGCTGGGCATAGTCAAGTGTGCGGTGATGATGTAGTGAGCCGGCTGGAAAGAGATGCTTTAGAGACTGGGAGATGGCAGATGCTGGATGTGCGCCAACACAGGAATGGACCATGGTGCTTCTGATAAAGAAGAGGTCCCTGGATCTCGTTTTGGAAGGCTCATTCGTGTGGATGTGTGAGTAGGTTCCTTCCTGGCTGTTTTTTCATTATTCATGGACATGGATGGATCGAGGTTGAAAGGGAGGTCGTCGAGTCTGAATTAGGTAATCGCTCATGTTGGTCGCGATTTCGCGTTCAGCAGCACGTTGAGAGGCAGGCGACTGCCTAAATTGAAACAGAGGTCAAAGGACCCTGAAAAACGGGCGCAGCCAGATCGCATGTGATGTCATTTATCATTCAAGGTTCCTTATCTCGCCATCAATAAAAATAGAAACAGTCAACAAAGCAGGAAGCTTCATGGATGTTCCGAACCAAAGCTTCGCATGCGGAAAACAAAGAACATACACGAGTCAGGTCGTCAAAGGTAGCGATGGCCTGAACACCATCCTGGCGGGAGGATCTGTCCCGGCAGATAATTACATATAGGCAAACCAGCCACGAGCGCCATCAGAGCATCACTTACGCCTTGCCTCCCGCCCCGAGTCCCATCCCAATAAAATACATTCCACAGCTCGCCGGCTGACATTCGACGTGACTTGAACCTACCACGGGGGCCCAATCTTTTCTGCCTCCTCCTCCTCCGGCGTCGGGCCCACCACGCGGCCCCCCTCGACGATAATCTGCTCGTCAACACGCTCCGCGAGCTCCGACTCGCTCCCAGACTCAACTCGCTTCCATGTCGTGATCCGCGACAGGTTGGCGTCGACGTCGAAGACGCGGACGCGCCGGTTGAATCCTCCGTATCCAGCATACCCGCCGAAACCGGAGCCGCCCGCGTAGCACATCCATAGCGCCGGGGTATGGGTTTCCTTGCCTTCCCTGGAGAGCATGCAGTAATCATTGACGTGATCGCTGGAAGCCTGTTAGTATGTCTGGTGGAAATCGAGATACGAGGTTATGCTTACTGTCCGCAGCTGACCATCACGACGCCCTGCTGAACCAGGGCGTCGCGGAACCCCGAGTTATAAGCGGGCGCCGTGACAAGCTCCCTCCACGCGCCCTTCCAGTACTTCTTGGTTCCCACATACTCAGGGATAGGTATGTGAACGAACGCAAGGTCCATGTGTATGTGGGTATACTCCTTATGCGCGGGCTTCAGTCCCTCTGCCGTGTTCTTGAACCACTCGATCTGGTTCGGCTTCAACCAGTCATAGCCGGGGAACTTCTTCTCGTTCGGCGAGTAGGAGTGTGTGTCGAGCATGTACAGCGTCAGAGCCGAGTGGTCCGAGCGGCCCCTGGCGAGAACCTCGATGTAGTAGTTGCCGACGCCGCTGACTTCTTCGGGGCCGGCCACGGCCAGGGAGTAGGGCAGCGTCTCGATAATGGACATTTGCGCTTCCCGGGAGGTCGTCCTCTCATCATCATGATTGCCGAAGATGCTGATGAAGGGGATCTTGCGGTCAGAGGCAAGTTGCGCGTACTTGAAGATGGGCTAGACTGCTGTTAGCGCACCGACCCTACTGTCCCTTCTCCAAATGCGGGATGCCTACCGTCTGCGCATCGGGAGATGTACCCCCGTTCACTTGATCGCCGCCAAAGACGATGAGGTCCGGCTTCTCGTCATCGAGGATCCTGTTGATGAAGTCCATAGTCCGGGGATCCGCTTCGCACTTGCCCCCATTGTATGAATCCGGAACGGCGTCGCGACATGCGCCGAGACCGGTGCTAAGGTGAAGGTCGGAGACCTGGACGATCTTGAACTTTCCGTTGTCGTTGATTCGCGGCACCGGCTTCTTCGTCGCCTCGGGATGCCCCGTGCGTGCTGTGAGATACGCGCCGGGCACCTTTGCGCCAGAGTCAAGCACAAGCGGCGTATCGACCATGTCCCACCCCTCACGCACCTCAACCGCGTCGTCCCCAAACAGGACATCGACAGCGGTAATGCCATCATCAACGTGGTCGATGTCTTTCCTGGGGAGTCTCCGAAGCCATAGGCCGCCACGACGACGCTCCCAGTTCTCATCAGGGTCGCCCGACCCCTCCTCCTCCGACGACGGGTTGCGCCCCCCGACGGAGATGTCCATCACTATCATGTCATCCTCGGTGATATCCTCCTGCTTGGTCCTCCGTACGAAGAGGTATGCCTCCGACACCCAGCCCTTCTCCAGATAGAGATCCTTATTAACGCGCTGCCATATCGTCGAGTCTAGCTCACAGGACGAGAACGGGTTGATGGAGGAGCATTGCACAATCGTGAGGTCGGTGACGACGTGGCCCTGGTGGTGCTGGGGCAAGTATGCGTGAATGGATTTAGGGAGGACGCGGAAGTTGCGGTCGAGGAAGAAGATGGTCACAGTGAAGAGGATCACGGCGACAGTCGCCTGGATGGCCGTCCGTACCTGGTTTCAAGGGTTAGAAGAGGGGCGCAAGGGCGCCGGACCAGCCAGACTTACGATCCGCCGTGCCATGATGGGTATGCAGGGCCAGTCGAATGCTCAAATAGCCGCTGTGGAAAGTCCGCCCAGTGATGGGCTGTTGTTCTCGATTGAAATGCGCCGGAAAGCTCCAAGTGGGTGTGACAGAGCTACTCCATGACGCCACAGGTGTCGCGTGCCCCGGTCGTCTGGGAAATGGGTCTATAAAAGTGATATGCGATCGACAGGTAGGAAAAGGAGAAGACGTAAAGTCGGGAGTGCAAACGTTCAACAATCATAATTGTCTCTGCCTATCGGGTGGTCGATTCGCCCATGTGCAGCATCAGGTGGCTGTAATTTCAGTTGGGTTCGCCAAGCATGGCGGGGCGTTGGCACTTGGCAGTCGATGAAACAGTCCGGTTGCTATTTGGTTGAAGGTCAACGATGGGTTTGATTACTCAGATTATTCATTCTGACGTGTGCACTTAAAGTGTATTGTCCAGGGGCTGGCTTCTTCCAAGATCAATGGATCATGGATACGTTGAAGGCCCATTAATAGTATCAATAGTACGCCAGACTGTGAATGCCATCAAGTCTCCGAGTCTGCTTATTCAGTCGTAACTTGGAGAGGGACGAAGAGGTTGGTCTCAATGGCAACCAGAACAATGAATGGCTGGCAATGCGCCGCCAAGCCGTTTTCGGCGAATTCCGCATGTCCCCACATAAAATGAAAGCTCGCTTAGTGTCTTGCTGCGCTGACTGTTCTGCCCCAACGCTTGCAGCCGGCTTTTCTCGTCGCGTCACGAGCTTCCGCATTCCGAGCGTCGCCAAGCACCATTCCCAACTTTGCCTACCAGCGCTCATCCAAGCGCCGCCAGATCCTTCGATACTTGGATAACCGGTCGCTTCATCATTCCTCCGTCGTCTCTCGGCTATAACTTTCCTGTCGCCCGCCCGAGCTGCCTGCCTCCACGACTTCATCACCTTTCACACCCACCACATCGCTAAAATGGAGTATCCTTCCCTAAAAGTACCGGAGCTCCGGAAGATCCTTCAGGAGAGGAGCCTACCTACTACCGGAAACAAGGCCGACCTCGTCGCGCGCCTCCAGGAAGACGATAAGACCAAGGCGCCTGCCGCTGCCGCCGAGCCAGGTACGAGTCCGCATCTATCTTTGCCGTTTAGTTCCCCGAGCATTTCGAACGCGCGCGAGCATCGCCGGGGCATATCCTCAACTCCACTAGCGGAGCGCCTCCTCTCGCTTAATGTCGGGCTGCGTTAGCTGCTGATAGCTGCGTCGCACCTGTCACGATGTGAGCGAAGAAGGACGGTACCGTCGGGTGTTTTTGCGGCCACCATCGCTTTCCAGATATGCCCACCGTATTCCGATCGAGTTTTGCCGTGCTCCAACTTCCTCGCTCTCTCGTTCGCCATCGAGCTGCCTCGCGCGCCGTTCGAACTTGCTCACCTCGGGAATCTACAATGAACGAAGCTAAGACCATGCATAGCCGAAGACGAGATTGACTACTCCGACGACGAAGTCACGATTACCACCAAGGCCGCTGAGGCCAAGAGCGCTCCTGCCGCCGAGCCCACGCCGGCCGAGCCTGCCCCTGCCGCTGACAACGCTGGGCCGGCCGAGCCAGCCAAGGAGGCGGCCGAGGGTGAAGCTAAAGCCCCAGCCAACGGAGCCGAGGAAACCTCCGAGGCGAGCAAGTTCGCCCTGAACCTTCCCGCCACTGCGACCGAAGATGAGGTCCGCAAGCGCGCTGAGCGAGCCAAGCGTTTCGGCATAGTTGATGATGACGACGATGCCCGCAAGAAGGCCGATCGCGCCAAGCGCTTCGGCGTTGAGGTGGCGGCGGATGTTACCAAGGGCCTCGACTCCGCGCTCCCCGAGCGGCCGCTCAAGCGGCGCGGCCAGAATGAAGAGGGCGGCGGCCGGAAGAGGCAGGATCGCCACGATAACAAGCGCGGTGGCCGGGCTCGCCAGGGGAGGACCGGTGGCGGAAGGAACGGCGGCGGAGTGAGCAAGCCTGCGAGGGGCGTCCTAAACGACCCGGCGGAGAAGGCGAAGGCTGAGGCTCGCGCGAAGCGGTTCGGGGCTGCCTAGGCGGTTAGTCCTGATGAGCGCGCCAAACGCGAGGCGCGCAAGAGGCGGTTCGAGGACGACGGGGTTGGTCCTGAGGAGAAGCGCAGGAGAGATGTGCGGCGGAAGCGCTTTGGGGATGTCACCAGCGGATCTGAAGGTGCCAGCCCTGACGAGAAGGCTCGAAGGCACGTGCGGCGGAAGCGCTTCGCGGACTAGGTTTGAGGCGCCATCGAAGGCTTCCTTCTCTTGGCCGCGAACGACTCAAACTCCAGGAGGACGTGCAATTTTCTGGACAGGACCGAGCTACCGTCGAAACATATCCACGTTGAGGAGAACACTGCACTAAGGTCTTGCGTTGCTCTTGCTTCTGATTCTGATTCTTTCACGCAAGAACTCCCTCAAGGTCAGGAAAGGGTGAGGTTCACGGGGAGGGAGGCTCTGTAATACCACGTGAGGGGCGGAGGGCGAAGGGAGGCGTTTTGGGGATTGTCTTCGAGGGAATTCGGGAAGAATAGGCAGACACGAGGTTTTAACGGAATAGAATCCAATTGTTTCCCCGAGGGTGCTTACTGCCTGGCGACAGCTGTCCTTTTGTGTGCAGAATGCAAAGATGGGCCCTACGCCTTGCTCAGAGCTTGGATGGGGCCCCCCAGGAAGAGGATAAGGGTGTTGCTCGAGGGTATCACGATGTCACAGTGCAACTACTAGGGCCCTCGGTATCCTGCAGTGCGGACGCCACTTGAGATGGCTGCTGGGCGAGTGGTTCGCGGCCCAAGTCTACATCCGGCCTTGAGTCTCCCGAATATCGCCATCACAAGATGAATCGAAGAGGTGAGGTGATCGGTGTAGCCCTGCCCGACCTTCTAAAGGCCCCTCCCACCGGCCAGAAACGTGAATCATGAAAAACACTTATGCATCACCTTTTGTTTTGATAGACACTTCATACAATGAACGGTGTTAGCTCAGGGAAACCTGAGTGGAGTCGATCTCGGATCCTATACTAGCACCCAGCCCTCCAGCACACACTTCACTTCGAATACACTTGTTCTTACACGGCCTGGAATACTTGGGTCAAACGGTAGGTTGGTGGATAGCGAGGGCTCTATTACGGGGACAAGGGACGTGAATAAAGACCCTCGTGTCAAGGTATGGTAAACACCTGACACACATACCTTGCTATCTCCAGGCTCTCCTATGACTGTCCGACGTTGTGAATCATAAATGTTTATCACTTGGTATCCCAGAGGACAGCGTCGACACGGCACTTTGCACCCCTTCCCGCCAGCCTCCCTGTCAAATCCAGCCAAGTGCAGCAGCCCACTGTGACAGCGGCACACGGCCGAGACTCCGGAAATGGTGTCCTCGGGACATCTCGACCTAAAGGAGGTTGCGCCACCATTCCAAACTATCGACCGGTTGGGGGTGTAAGCTGTGCCCTGTCAGAAAGGGGGGCGCCACCGTCCGTCCGCGGCAGTGACCGTAAGGCCGGGCCCGGATATGGCGGAAAGAACGCGACGACGCGTCTGGGTGGTGGGGGAGCAGCCAGCCACGACCTGGGCGGAGGATACGGGGTATCAACGGCCGGTGGTGGCTCGCGGGGAGATGAGAGCTTCATTGTTGGCCCACCAGGCTGCAGCTACTTTGTGATAAGAGGATATTAGACGTCATTACACTTGCTCAGCAGGAGCGATAGTCTATCAGCTCACCCCGAACACGAGCGGGTTGGCGGAGTTCGAGGCGCGGCCCATCCTGCGATGTGCTATCCGAGAAGGCTATTCGCTTGAAGGACGGGCCAGACTCAATAGATGTAAGCAGCGCGTCCGGGGAGCTAGAAGGCTCTCTGGACCCCAAACCCCGTCTGGAGAATGTGGCGTCCAGGGTACGCCCTCCTTCCTCCTTTCAGACACACCCCAACGAAGCCATGGCCCCACCGCCCACTCTCTAAGAAGCTTATTCGGGCGCCCAGCCCCTCTCCACCTGTCTGTCAACGGACTTACAAGTCAGACCAGGTCGTCCACGACGGGCAGGCGCGAGCCGGCTTACGGACGCGCTAGACCCCGCATCTGGGCGCGGGCCCACCAGGGACCACCATCCCTTGGTCTTCCACAACGTCAAATAAGGAGCTTCTTTGCCCTTTTCTCCCACGTCCAGGGGAAGCCTGCTCACTGGAACTGGACCATGACTGGCGGACGGGGAGAAGCACGTGCGAAGCCCGACGGATCCCGAGACCCCGACCATGGTTCAAATAGAAGGAGGGCTAATGGGAACAGAGAAGGGGAGGATGTCAGGACGAAGGGGGGGCACCCAGCCCCTGGAGGCTGGCTCGTTTCCTGTTCAGGAAATCAGGAAGATTCGGACGGCGGCCAATAGAAGCGCGGAAGAGCTCCTTCAAAGCCGTGTGGGTGTGTGGGGCCATGGGTCTGTGGGCAACGGACGGCGGCTGTGGTGGGGTTCGCTCCGTTGTTTTTAGGTGCCCCCCTTCTTGAACTAGCGAGCGAGAAGTGTGTGTGTGCAACGGACGCACTGCTCTTGGATAGACGGGAGAGCAGCGCCAAACTCTTCCCTTGGAAGGAAGAATGGCCACGATGGTCCTACCGGGCGGACATCGCGATGTGCGGTGAATTGTCCATGCTTGTGATGCCGACGACGACGACGATAGCCGTCTTGGAGGCCGTCGGCGCTGTTCGCCCTGCTGAGGTTGTGCAGTGGCGGGGCGAAAGAAAGTACCGGGTACCCTAAAGCGAAAAACGAGTGACTTCCGCCCCGGCCACCGCCAGCAGATTGGATCCCGGTCGTCTCGATCCTCGATGCCCTTCAATCCGACGCCGGCGCCGGAGCTCTCGTTCTCCGGACGCATCAAAACCCCAAACTCCCCAATTGCAAAACCGCAGTGATCTCATCGGACGCTCATGCGCCACTCCCCAGACCCAAGCGTGAGGTCCCCCGGCTGCCACGTCACCAAAGGCCTCCTCAGCTCCCGCCTCACCCGGAGCACGCCGCTGCAATGCACGTCCAGTGGCGAAGTCCCCCTGCGCAAGCGACCACAGAGATTTCGATGCGGGCATCAGCTTGGTTGCCTCACTGAGCCCTCCTGCGCAGGCCCGGTTGACGCATGCGTGTCTCGGGCAGCGACTGGGGATCTTGCAGTAGTGCTGGTTTTTGTGGCCGCCATGATGATTTGGTGCATGCAGGGGTGTTGAGGCTCTTGCGAGGTTTGACGAGGGCCAGGTTGGAGTCCTGCCAGCGCATGGATTTTGCCCCAATGGCCATGGCGGTCGTTCAGCCGAGCCTCTGCGACCCAGGTAATTGGCCTATCTGGCTCGTTTCCACGCGTGAGTCAAAAGACTCCGCCCGGGATCTGCAGGCTCGGGGGGGATGCGTAGGAGACCCTTCGGCCTCGCAAGCTCGCTCGTGATTTCCGGACTTCCCGCGCGTGCTTGGCTATGCCGTTGCTGTATGGCCAGTCCGGTAGGATGCATTCGCGTTCGTATGGATGGCGCAAGGGCGAGGAAGCTGGCTTTTTGATAGGCCTGCCAGATGCATGACGAGAGCCGTGGGCGCAATGGGCGACGGTCGTTGGCCAGCCGGTGTATTATCACAATGCTCCATCCCGACGACGGAGGGCTCTGTCTGGACGAAAACCGTCATATCTCACTTTTGCTCCCCGCCCTCTCCTCTTATAGACCCGGCTGATTCAAGGCGTTTCCAAGGAGGTGGTAGCGCACGTCGCACATCTGCTAAATATCGACGCCTCCACTTTGCGAAGCGCTCCACCGACGTCCCGTCCGTGCAACCGGGGAGAGCGGCTTCATGCCCCCCCCCCTTCAGTGGGTGAAGGGAATGGCCCCCAATACTCCGCCTGGCGTTTATTTCACACTCCGAGGTGTGGCCCCCTCCCACACCAAGGCCTTACTCGGTATGGCGGCGGGGAGGGAGCGCTGAGTGGGGATCTCGAAAGGATCTCGGAGGGGCGAGACATGCAACCACCATAAGCGAAAGGGAGGGAACGGTCCCAGGGCAGCTATTGGTCAAAAATACTTGATTAAGGCCCAATCATGTAATTCAGAAGGATGAGGTCGTCCCGCTTTGGTCGAATTGCAGGCATGGCCGCAAGCAAGGCGCCCCCAAGTCTCTCGAAGTACTCGCAATCGGGGAGTACCAGGCAATGAGATCCCCGACTCGTTGCGTTTGATGGCGAGCGACTGGATATCAGCGAGAGGCGCGGGGGTGGCATGGGCCGCGAAAGATATGCACAAGGGTGGGAGAAGGTGGACTGCCGGGCGCTTTGTTTGGCTGTGACCAGAGGCTTCGGGCTGCAGGAATGGCGTTCCAAATATCGGTTGGCTTAACGTCCCAGTTCTCGGCAAAGGCGGTGCTGAAGGGGAGAGGGAAAACACATGACGAGATGCGTATGTGGCCTGTGCCTCAATCAGCTCCAGGGAAATGGGTTTGTGGCTCTCGGGGTTGAAGCTGGCTGCCTGTGGCCGTCCATTCCACCCTCGTGATTCTCGTTTCGTCCTGTCGTCTTTCAGGCCGGCTGATTTTGGGCGAGAGGATAGGCCCACTCGAAGCTGGAGAAGCCGGCTCTGCAATGCGTCAGGACCAGTCGTCATCTGTCATACGCACGGCAACAGCTTCAAGGGCAACCTGGCGCGGTCGTCCGTCGCTCAGGTGCCTCGCTCATGTGACACGCCTGACGATCGCTGAGGCTCTTCACCTGGGGCCAACCACCCTTGCTTCCCAGGTGAGACATGCATGCTTCCGATCTCATCACACGCAGCAGCCGTCCCGAACCAGCAGGTGGTTCTTCGCATCTTTCGTAAACCAGCCAGCCTGGGCCCGGGATGGTGCGGGTTTAACGTGCTGGGTGGGTTGCCGTTGCAGGGATCTGCCCCGATTTCCGGGTGTGACTCGATTGTGATGGATCCGCTAGCGTGGGTGAAGACGGCGGGGTTACTCTTCACGGCCTGGCAGGAATCGCGAGCATTACCCGGCTGGGGGGTTTCCGGTCTTTTCCCGCCCCGGTTGAGAATAATTCCATCTCTCCTCTTCTGTAGGTAATACATGTAAGCCATTGGTACCTGTAGTGCTGGGACGGACCTTCCCTGTGGAAGGTGTTGGCGCGGCGTGGTGAGCAGGCTTCAGAGCCGTCGATATCCGCTGTGGAAGGCAGGAGGACCCGGGCAACACAGCGGTATTGGATACTTGCACAACATTGGAACGGCAGGGCCTGGAAGCTTGGGCCAGACAGCTGAGTCCGAATCAAATGCTGGCTGCCCTGGCTCGCTTCGCTTCCTCGAAACCCCTCAATCCGACCATCCTGGGTCCCTCTTGGTTTTCGCCACCCGTTTTAGCGGCCGTTGGATTCGCCCGCTAGACTAGGACTCAAGATCGGCCTTCTCATTGTCGGTAAGTCTGGGCTGGCCCGTCCGGCCCATGGTGCCCGCCCGTTAGCACACCCGCTATCACTCGCTGCACACCACCGGATGGGCTAGTTTCCCTTGGCCGAGCCCTTCCCGCGTCCGGCTTCGGGCCACTCATTTTCTCGCCCTTCCATCGATCCATCGGTTGCCCCATCAATCGCGATGGCCGGTCGACCGTGAATCGTCCCGCCCACGGCCCAGTCTTCTCCTCCCGCCTCCTGTTTGGCGTTTCCCTCTCAGAGCATTGGCGCCCTCGCGGCTTGCATGCGGCGAATACCGAGTGCTCCAGCAGTGACTGGTCCGCAGTTACATTGTCTGCGTCTCCAGGGTAATAATAGCCCCATTCACTTGGAATCCGTCCTGCAGGCCCGGCCAGGGTTCGCTGCCCAATCCCTCTTCTTCATGCGAGTGCTGGGCTCCCATAGGGTGCATTGGGCATGCAGACTCCAGGGTCGCGGTTAGCGCCCATGGCGGAGCAGCCAGGCCTGCATTGGCCGGGAAGAGGTCCGCTGCTGGATTTCTGCGCCTTCTCAACGCTTCATGTTCCGCTCCCCCACGCTGTCTGTCTCGTCCCCCACCTCCCCAGGTGATGCGGGAGAGCCCTTGCTTGGTAGGGGGGCTGTTTGTCTTCCCACCAACCCCCGCTGTCGAGTCCGGTTTCCGGAGTGCGGTCGGTGAATATCGGGGCGCATCGCGCTCTCTGTGCTGGCAGACGCCGCCCCTCCTTTGCGCGGCGCTCTTTTGCTGGCGCAGCAAATGAACAGCCCGCATCCTCCTCTTTCCCTGGGGGCGGGCTGCCTCAGTGCGGCAAATCAGCGAACCGGCTGGCCAAGTTGTCGGCCTCCGCCAGGCCAGACCTTGCAAAATCTTGGCTCGGCGACTCCAGTGGCAGGATGAGAGCGGAGCACCTGACTTGGCTCCGTGATGCATCGCTGCAGCCCCGAACAAGGGTCTTGTTGCGGCGCCACTCCCCGAAAACCTATCGGCGCGGTTCAATGTACCGCCCCAAGTCACACCCGTACCCCGGTACTTCTCGAGTACGGGCCGCCCTCGTCCAGTCGCCCACGCGCAGCTTGCAGGCCACCGGGCGATCGAGAATCGTGTATATACAAAGTCGTCTCTCGAACTGTGCTCCCCATGTTTTGCTCTAGGTCTTGGTCTTCTCTGCCCTCGCCTCGTCTGCCCCACGTTGTGTTTTCGGTTTCTGTATCTTCCCATCTCCGACGTCGCTGGCCGAGCTGAACGAGAAAGAAACTCCCGACGACAGCTCTCGCTCCCCGGCCACAACGACCCCTCGGAAGGGCAGAATCAGAGTCAGCGTCTTCGCCACCCTCGCGAGTTATCACAGCTCCCGCTCCAGGATTTTTTCCCCTGCCACACACGCCCGAGCTTCCATTTCCACGTCGTCACTAACACGCGCTCCGTCACTGGCCCAACCACGCATTCAACGTCTCTCGAGTTTTCCCGCGTTTACTTCCTGTCTGGGATCCGGATTTCACGCTTTCTCTCGTCTGATACTCTCCTGATCCAAGCTGTGTCTGCGTTTCTCTTGCACATCCTTCCGCTGCCTTCCACTCCTGGTAGCATCGCCAGCGAGGGCCCATCCCGGCCTATTCCTACCGGGTTAACTTCACCGGTGCACCACTCGGTCAATCCAGGGGTCATCTCTTCCCGTTCTTTTCTGTTTTTGGTTCACGTCCGGAAGAGGAAGGGGACTTAATATATCTCGGCCGGGTCCAGCCACACACCACACACGAGATCCCGCCTTGAGAGCGGCTCGTCAAACTACCGCCAAATTCTAGAGGTGGAACCGCAAGGTAGTTTGCTATCCCAGACAACCGCGCAATCGTCTTCCCGTCTTGGCCACCACTGACTCCGTCCAGGTTATTTTTTTTTCTTCTCTTATTTTATGTCAACCAGGATCGGGTATTGAAGAGCCGAGCAATGCGTTCATGACCCATGTCCCTCTGATTTGCGAGGATCGACCAGGCCGCCATGTCGTCGAGGAGGCAGGGCCAAGGCCCATCTATCAGGCCCGCCAACCCTCCCTACCCTTCACGAAGGTTAGTCGGATATAAGGAGAAGCCAGAAAGCAGCGACGCAGTGGCCAAAGATCGGGATCCACCCAGGGAGACCAGCGATTCTCGGAGCAGATCGACAAGCCGGATACCACTGAATCCTGGTGTCCGTCGACCGTCGAACTCAACCCAGCCAGCGAGACCTGGAGTGCACCGTCAGGGCCAGTCATGGGGTTCCACGGGCTCCGGTTCCGCCCGGTCCGGGTCCAATGGTGGCTCATCGGGCTCCTCCGCCTCGACCCGGGAGCCGGGATTGAGGCCCGGCCAAAGCCTGCGAAGGAAGCATTCCAATGTGGTGCAGAATCCCGAAAGCTCCCGGAACCACTCCCGGAGCGACTCTACCAGGACTGGCTCCACCTCGTCCAACCCATCGAGATCCCAATACTCTACGGACCGGCCTACAGATACGCACTACGAGCGATCGCTGACGGAAAGCCCTACCGAGATTCGGGTCGCGCAGGCCGTAGACATCGGAAAGCCGACAAGCCCGACGGTGAAGATATATCCGGAGCTGGACCGTTATCGTGGGATCCAACGGCCTACCGGCTCATCGGAATCTGAAATCCCCTATAAACTAACCACCCATGACCTCCCCCCGCCTACCCCCGGATACATTTCGGGGACGGGCAGCCAGCTCAGTACGATGAGCGGAAGCCCATCAACCAGGTTCTCCGGGTCACCCGGGACAGGCCCGTACAGTCGGGATACCACTCCTACTTCTATGTCATCCCAGTCCCCCGGTCTCGTTGTACCAGTCCGTTTCGCGCCGCCTGGCATGCAGCATGGCAGCCCCGGTCGGGCTCGACCGCCCGTAACGCGGAGACGGGGGTCAAGCCTGTCAAACGGAACGGACGTACCCAACGCAGAACGCGAGGGCCTCGCAGCTGTGAGGGAATCCCTTACGTCCTCGTCCTCCAACTCCACAGTCCGTGGTGCTGATACAAAGGTCCAGAAGAAAGCACAGGCGCCCCCGATAAGCCCACCACCCCGAAAGTCGTCCGCGCGCCAGGCGCACAAAGTCCAAAGTCCCGAACCCACGAACCGGAAACTCTCGCGCCGACCAACGCACCCTGCAGTGGCGTCTCCACCGCCTGCTATGGCCAACACAACTCGTCGCATGCCTACCACCTCTCCCAGGGGCACTCCTCCTTTGAGACCGAGCAGAGAGAATACCCCGGACATGCACTCCCAGTTTTGGGAACCTGTCCCCGTCGTTCAGAGTAATCTTTCGTCTACGAGCCTCCCAGGAGAGAGGCGCGGTAGCGAGACTCATACTCGGAGCACCTCTAACTCTCGTTCCGCGACGCCTTCCGGCAACCCTGATCGGGCTCGGCCTCTTCACCGCCGACAAGCCTCAGGCCAGGACAAGGCGACGACTCACCAGAATGACTCTGAAAAGGAGGCAGCTACTGCCAAGAAAGGGAAGACTGAGCCTACCCGGCCGGCCCGCACACCAAGTCCGAACGTTTCAACATTCAACTCGCGGTTTCCCTTCTTTGGAAGAAAGAAGTCAACCCCGACTCCTGAGGCGACATCTACAGGAAAGCAAGAAAAGCAGGTTCGAAAGGGGCCGGTGGCTGGAACCGGACACGAGGGATATGGGCGACTGGGTGCCATTAGACGGCGAAGCAGCGGGTTGTTGAATCCCGCACGGGGATCCTTTGGGGTTTCCCCACCACAGGAAGCCCCCGGGAACAAGCCCCAGTTTTCGGACCCGTTCTTCCACGAACGAATGAAGCCTGTGGTTATCTCTGGGGGCGAGGTGGTTGAGAACCGAAACACATCGGACTCCGAACCGGACCAACCCGAGGGCCCCAAGAGCTTCACTCCAGGTCACTCCCGCCAGCGCAGCAACGACTCGAGGATAAGTTCAAAGTCCAGCAGTTCGCGCGAAGAAGATCGGAAGACACTGTGGCCGTCTGCTTTTCCTAAGAGCCAGCAGGCGAGGTCCAGATCTCGCAGGCCGTCCGAGAGCAGTGATGATGGAGCAGCAAAACCGAGTCTTGCGTTCCGACGCTCCACTCAGAGGCTTCGCACTTCCCCTGACCAAGGTCCCATGAGGCTACCGAAGCCTATTAATACCAGGGGCACGGCACCCTCACCCCTGACAAGCTTCGACACCACTACCACCACGGACGACTTGAATACCGCGCGCCAGAAAGAAATATCCCGCGGCAACAAATCGAACTTGACGCAGCCAAAGAAGTTGACGAAGCGCCCGAGATCGCCGCGGAAATGGAACTTGTTCAGTCGGTCGCAGGCGCAGGCAAAGGATTCGCCGCCCAAGGTGGAGGAAGTGGCTGCTACAGTGACAGTCGTGCAGTCGAAGCAGGTTCCGTTCTACGCCATGATAGACTCTTCGGAGCAGGAAGACGCAGATGATATCGACGTCATGGACGTTCTTCGCAACGCCGAGGTCTATGACATGTCTTCCGAAGCCCAAGTCCCTGAGCCAGGGAGGCGGCCGTCGGCAGCCAGCCCACCCGAGTTGGCACCACCTCTGGCGGGCGATCCTGACCATCTTGACATCAACCCACCCATGGATCTGCCCGCCCCGGAACCCGAGATCCGTATCATATCACCCTCACGACCCCCGACTCGCGAACCGACACCTCAACAGGCCGAGCCTTCCCATCCCACCAAGCGAAATCGCCTACCTCGCGTGGGGCGCATACCGAAGGTCGTTAGCACGCGCCCTAAAGAAGCGTCTCCTCGAAGCTTCTCCCGGCCGTTCAACAAGGCGAGCCCTCAGATTCCTACGACGACCACGGACCGGCCGAGCCAGAAGACGACTACAATCAGCCCGAACCCATCGAAGATGCTGACGCCAGAGCTGACACTACACAGCTCTTCCGTCACCAGCGGGTCGCAGGAGCCATCGGCATCCTCCGGGCTTATTGGGGAGGGTCGAGAGTTCTTGGCCTTCTCTCCGCGCAAGGACTCCACCACGACAACATCTTCCAGCCGCTGCTCTGGTCTCTACACGGCAGCAGACACAACTGCTGTCATACCGTCGCCAAGCGCTCCGCTTTTCGAGGACGAGGTCTGGGACGAGTACAATGATCTCCTCGGAGATATTACCGTCAAGCCTCCTCCGTTGACGACAAAGCGCAAGGTTCAGGTCCCGTCACCTGTGAAGACTGGCGGGAGGAAATCGGCTGGCCGGAATGAGAGTCTAGAGTCACCCACCATTGTTGTGAAAGTGTCCGGGCTACGAGTCGACAAAACGAAGCAGCCCAAGGCGCGGGAAGAGATCGTATCGAGCGTCTATAGCTGCGACGACGAAGACGACGAGGATGACGAGACAGGATTTCTCCGGCCTTCGGCCGCCGAGGCTAGTCCCGCGACTCCTTTTTCCGTGTCCAAGTTCGTGGCCGGCTACGGCGACCGCAATAACAGCGGCGAGCTGGCCAAGCCCTCGGCCGAAGGCTCCCAGCGGAACAGTGGGGCGTCACGCAAGTCCCGGGCCTCGTCCAACAGTACCGGCAGCAAGACCTCGGAGGATGATAGCCCCCTCGCGCAGGTCAACCTCCGCGTCGGCTCCATGACAGTCAGTAAGTGGCTCACCTTCGGCCACGTACTCTTCAGCCCCGCCAGGGAGGAGCTTGCGCTTAGCAAGGGCACGCGCGAGAGCCATTCCGTGCTCGTCATCGATGGTCTCGGCAACGACGACTGGTCGTTCTACGCCGCGGAGACGTACCCGGCTGCCACCTTTTTCAACCTCTCGCCGCGCGCGCCGCTTCCAGGCGACCGCCGCAGCTCGACGGCACTGCCGATCAGCCCGCCGAACCACTACCAGATCCAGTACACGTCGCACCTGGCCAAATTCCCCTTTGGGCCCGATACTTTCTCGACGGTGGTCTTCCGCTTCCCGACCGCCGCGCCGGAGTCCCACTTCCGGAACATTGTGGCCGAGGCGCGTCGCGTATTGAAGCCGGGAGGCTACATTGAGCTGTCGATCCTCGATTTGGATTTGAACAACATGAGCAACCGCGGCAGGCGCACGGTGAGAAGCCTCAAGGAGAGAATCCACGCACGCAACAGCGAGATGAACCTCGCGTCGACGGCGGACCTGATGCTCCGGCTCCTGGGGCGGAAGAAATTCGCCGACATCAAGTCGTGCCGCGTGGGCGTCCCCGTCGCGAGCTCGATCGCCAAGGGGCTGGGTGTCGGCGTTGGCAAGGGTAAGGGTAGGGAGCAGAGGAGCCTCGCGGAGATGATGAGCGACGACAGCGAGCTAGCGGACGAGAACATCGCCAAGATGGTGAGCAAGGTCGCGAGGTGGTGGTACGCGCGGTGCTACGAGAGTGTAGCTGCGCCTGTCGGAGGAGCCAAGAAGGGGATGTGGGATCGAGGCTTGCTGGCGGAGTCTGAGGAGTGGGGGACGAGCTTGAAGCTCATGGTCTGTTACGCGAGGGTTCCGGATGCGGGCAATCGCGTTGCGAGCATTTGAGGTGTTTATGTCGTTTCATTTCCTTCTTGCGTTGCATACAGCGTTGTTATCGGCATTACAGAAGAAGCGCGAGCTACGGCATGGGACCGGGATACAGCACGGCGCGGGCTCCCCCCTTTTCCGCCTCTGAGAAAAGGGGGCAGGAGTCGTGGAGATAATTGGGGAGATTTTCTCATGGCCGGACCATCATCGACTGCTTGGGCTCAGCATTTTACTTCGCTTCGTCTTTAGTTCTCCTTTGGGCTATGGGTTATTTGGATAGGGATATAATGATTTACTGCCTGGGAAGGGAAGGTTGCGGGATGGGAAGAGAGAACGGATGGAGGGAAAAGGAAGGATGGCGGTCATGATTATGAATGGAACTGGGTTCTATTGGGGGATATGAGATATGAGATACCCTAGCGACCTGCTTAGCTTATTACGGATGGATTCCTCGGTTACTGGCGACTCTATTGTGGTTGGTGTGTTGTACGCTAAGTGACGGTTTCTACCATCGGCGGCCTCAGACTGTCGTAACACCCAAACTGAGAGGCTAAATAACACCCTCTTCGCTGTCTCCCGCCCACTCGGTAGCTTCTCTCTCGACCTACCGAACCTCGTACTTGAGGAAAAGAGGGTGCGTTGGCCCCGAGACCTGGTGCTTCGACCGGTCGATGCTCGCGGGGGAGGTGTGCGCGGGCGCCTCCTTGTCGTCGACGAGGGAAAAGTCAAAGGCGGAGACGAAGAGGGCTGTGAGGACAGTGACCTCGAGCTTGGCAAACTGGGATGGTTTAGCTGGATCTAGACCGCTACGTCTGGGTAGACGCGAGAGATCAAGGGGTGGGGAGACTGATGTGGAGAATGAGATGCCATACCCTCATGCCCACTAACACGCATTAGCTCGGGCCGGCCGGCTTGCCAAACGGGGAGACTTACAGCATGGATGTCGACCGGAGCCCCAGCCGATGTAGCCGTGCGGGATCTTCTGGTCCTCGGCTCTGCCCGGGCCGTGCCTGCCGGGATCCCACTTATACGGATCCTCGTAGATGTCGGGATTCATCAACACGTCGTCCCACAAGTACACCTGGGCACGTCAGCTCACCACGTCTGCCCCCTCTCCACACCCAAGAGTTCGGGGCCAAGACTCACCGCAAACGCCCCGTCTGGTATGACCTCCCCGTTCCCGATCTCCACATCGCCCCCGGTGGCGTTCGCCCGGAACCCGCACCCGGTGATGGTGAACCGGATCGTCTCCCTCAGGCACGCGTCCACGGCGGGGAACGCGCCCTCCCAGTCCTCGAGCATCAGCGCCGCCAGCACGTCCGCGGGCGTCTGGTCGGGGCTCGTGCGGTGGCGCGCGACGGCGCGGTCAACCTCCTCGCGGACGGCGGCCAGCCAGGGCGGGTTTTCGGCGAGGAAGGTGAGGAGCCAGGCGGCGTTCATGCCGGTGTTGATCAGGCCGGCAAAGAGGGAGGCGATGATGACCTAGAGACGTCTTAGTAGAGGCTCTGGCTCGGTATTCTCGGGGGTGAGATAGGCCCGGGGGCGGCACAAGCCGGGGCCGAGAGGCAAGAGGAGCACCCACCGTCACCATCTCCACCAGCGACAGCCCCTGGTCGATCAGCACCTGCAACGGATCCCCCTCCCTCCTACCTTCTCTCTCCCTGCCCTCCACAACGCCCTTGAAAACCCTGTACATCCTGGCCCCGGCATACACCCTCCTCGCCTCCCCGAGCGTCGGCGCCCACGGGAACAAGAGCTTGCTCCCCACGCCCGCGCCGTCAATCCCCTCGAAGGCCGCCAGCGTCGTCTCGAGCAGGGCCTCGTCCTCGGCTATCTCGCGGCAGCCAAGGGTGCGCATGGTGAGGCGGTAGACGAGCCGGTAGATGTCGTTGAAGGGGTTCAGGATACCCGTCGGCGGGGAGGCGGGGCGCGGGAGGAGAGAATCGGGGGAGGATAGGCGCGTGGTCAGGGCAAGACAGTCCGACGCAAGGGAGGGGACAAGGGGGGCTAGGGACTCGCGGCGGAGGAATCGGGCGAGAGACCTCTTGATGAGGTCGCTTTGGTGCTGCTGCTTCTCGGCCGGGAGCTTCGGGGCTGCATTGAAGAGCACCGCGTATCTGTCCGCTATCTTAGCAGCGTCATTCCTACTGTCGAAGGGGAGGGGAGAGCGCACCCTGCGTTAAAGTCCAGCTCCCGGCTCTCAAAGAACGCCCTCCGCCCGGCCTCCCCCGAGAGCGCCACGATCCTGAGCTTCCCAAAGTAGAAGCTCGCCTGGCGCGACGGGCTCCGCGCCGCGACCTCCCGCAGGAACAGGTTTCGATTGGAGAAGAAGCGCAGGGCGCCGACGATGGGGAGGGAATCGAGCAGAGGCGGCGCGTTAGGAGGGAAGGGCGGGCGGCCGAGGAGGACGTAGGCGGCGTAGAGGACTGGGACGAGGGCGAGGGCCGTTGGCCATGAAGGCGTCAGGAGTAACTCCATGGCGGCCTGCATACTAGGTCGAGATCAGAAGAGGCCGCGAGAGGTGGCAGAGTTCTTCATCGAAGGTGTTAGTTGGCTAGGTCTCCGTCCTATATAAAGCATAGGGGATCGACGCCCTGCAGGTGCGTTACTCCATGCCAGAGTCGCTGATCAGAGCCTGCTGCTACACCAACGGCCGCGGAATCCCTCACCTCGCGTCCGGGGCGCATCTGACATGGCGTCCCATGTAGCCGCCGCAGCTTCCAGCCCCGAACCCGAGGACCGGTCCGAAAAACAAAAAAACACAAGGCAGCATGGCCCGTCCCGCTCTTGCATCCCCCTTCGCCAGCTGCAGACGCCGAAGGGAGAGCTGGTCCTGGTGGCTCAGGTGCTCGGGCGTGCTTGCATTGGCCGTGCCCCTGATTCGTCCGAGGGAGCCCTTGCGGCGCGGTCCCCGCAGCGGGAGTGCTCCGCGCCGAGCGGGGCCCGGTGCTGCGCTGGACAATAATGCGACGTCGGGAAGCCGGTGAGGACGGATGGTTGGTCTGCGTGCAGGAGACAGACCCGCTCTTCACCCAGATCTCGACTTACACGCGACGCCAGATAACAGCTCCCACCTCACAAACAGCATACTCTACCATCTGGCCGGACACGGTGCTCCTGCAACCGGGCCGAGTTCTTCTTGCAATGACGCCTCTGCTGAACCGTCCAACTCGGTTCTGGCTGGCTAACACGAAGGATTGCAGGGCCATGCCCCTTACCCCTCGCCCTTTCGCGCAGGAAATAGGAAAGCACCAAATCATAACAGGAAGCGTTGCAAAAGACGGAAATGAAGGGGATCCCATTGCCATTTCCTAGCTGGTAGTCCAACCAAACGCCTCGACGAAGAAAAAAGTCCCAAGGTATACCGCACATGCCATAAATACAAAGGCCCGCCTTACACGGGCATTATTCACATCCTCCATGCTCTCTTCCCCTCCCCTTCTCTCTTTCTTCTTCCCTTGCCTCGCCTCGCTCCATAATCAACTGCCCCCTTTCCCGCCCTCATGCTACTCCGCCCCCTATACTCCTTTTCTCCCCACCAGAAAAAACAAACAAAACGCTTCTTGCACCGGTCTGAACAACGTAGATAGCGTCATACCGACTCGGAAACGAGAACGAACAGTGAGAAAAGAAAAGGGGGTCATAAGTCATTCAGAACAAAAAGAGGCGGAAGACTACGAGTCCGCCCTGTCCTTGATCTTCTTGCTCGCCTTGGCCGTCCCGATATGCGTGTTGTGTACCTGTCTCCCCGTTAGCATCCCCCAGAAATAAGTAGAAACAGGAGTGTCTTCTTTTTGCTCACCTTGGCCGCAAACCGCAGACTCGTCAACGTCTCCTTCAAGTGGTTCTCCAGCGGACTGACCATGACGAACATGAGCGTCTTCGAGTTGCCCCCGAGGCTGTACTGGAGCAGGTGCGTCAGCCGGCTGTTCCTGTACGGAACGTGCTGACTCCCCCTCCCCAGCGCGTCGATCACGTCCCCGAGGCAGCTCAGGCTCTTGTTGATGCTCTGCGCCTCCTTCATCCGCTCGCCCTCCGCCCCGGAGACCTTGACCCTCTCCGACCCCGCGAGGTCAACGAGGTTCAGCGTCCCCTCGCACCGCTCACCCGTCGCCGCATTCTCGCCCACAAGCTTCAGCACAAAGACCGAGTGCGAGCGCGAGGACCGCTCGTTCGACTTCGTCGCCGCCACCGCGCGGTTCGCCTGCGCCTCGTCGAGCATCGTCTCAACCGTCTCCGCCGAGTCCAGCCTCACGGTCCGACAATTCGTCACGCTTGTGCTCCTCCTAGCCTCATCGTGCCTGATCTCAAGCTTCTTCCCGTCCCTGCCTGCCGGCGCAAGCAGGTCATGCAGCTCCTCGTTGTACACCTCGATGAACGAGCCCTCCATGGTATACGTCCAGCTCTTCTCCTCCAGGCTCTTCACCGTCTCGTAGATCATGTGCGTCGCGCGCGGGATCATCCCGTCCGCCGAGGACATGGTGTACGTCTTGCCCGACCCCGTCTGGCCGTAGCAGAAGATGCACACGTTGTACCCGTCCATAGCGCTCTGCACCAGCTGCGAGATTTCGCCAAAGATCTCCTCGTTGGCCACCTGCGGCGTGAATACGCGGTCGAACTCGAAGGGGTATTCCTTGCGCGACACATTGCCGAGGCTGCTCTTCTCCTCGGGGCCGAGCACCCCAATCTTGGCCGACGTCTTCTCGTCGGGGTACTGTAGGCCTGCCTCGGAGCCTTCCGTCTCGTCTAACACGGGCCGCACGCGGCACATGACGCGGATGTTGCCCTTGAGCTCCTGGTACTTGTTGAACAGCACACGCCGCTCCGTCTCCTCCTTGATGAGCTTCCGCTTCGCCTCCTCCGCGATGCGGTTCGCCTCCTGGAGCCGCGCCTCCATGTCCGCGAACGAGTCGGACTGCGCCTTGCTGTCGGATTCAAGGAACTCGATCTGCGAGCGCAGCGAGTTGGCCTTGGCCTCCATTGTCACGTTGGCGGCCGACATCTCGGCGAGGTTGGTTTGCAGCGTGCCCTTTAGCGCCACTTCGCGGTCGAGGTCCGCGCGGAGGCTATCAAGCTGGGACCGCATCTCCGCCACCTCGCCGTCCTTCTTCAGCATGTCGACGCGGAGGTCCTGCTGCTGGGTGCCCATCTGGCGCTGCAGCTCCTCTGCCTGTCTCGCCGTCTCGCGCTGCAGCTCTTCTGCCTGTCTCGCCGTCTCACGCCGCAGGTCGTCCGCCTCGGCCTTGTAGTGACGCTCGAGGGCCTCGAGTTCCTCGCGGTGTGATCGCTTCAGCCGGTCGCATTCGCTATCCATCGACCGCTGCAGGTCGTCCCTCGCGCGCTCGCTATCGTGCCGCATCCGGTCCAGATCGTTGTTGTGCCTCCACTCGGCGTCCTCCAGCTTCCGCCTGAGCTCCGCCGCTTCGTCCCGGTACCGGCTGACGTCCGAGCCGAGTAGGCCGCTCCTCAACATGAGGTCCTCGCGCTCCCGCTGTATCTCGGCGACTGCGCATATTAGACGAGCCACCCCTACACGGTATAGTCACGGTGGGAAGAACACTTACTCCTTGTCTTGTACATCTCCACTGACTCCTTCAAGGCCTCCTGCTGCGTATCGGACTTCTCTATCGTCGATTTGATCTGGGCGAACTCCTGCTCGATGCTCCCTAGACGTCCGTTGACATCCCAGGCTTCAAAATTACGTATGTTAGATCTCTTATTCAAATAGTCGGGAGGGCATTTGGATGGCGTCGTTGTCCCGCGGGCTTCCGACTTGAGCCTCTCGTGGAAAGCCTCGGTCGCGCGCATGACGGCGCTGGGAGGTTGGGCTGGTGTTTTCTGGGATCCCGGGACGAGACTATCCCGGGCTGCGCCGCGTTGCGTGCTAGGGGTCTTTGGGGTCTTGGGAGGAGACTTTCCACCTCGGCGTAGTGTGACGTTGGGCATGAACTCCTCCTTGGGAGTGGACGAAGGTGTAGACGGTGGCTCGGAGATCACTTGATTCCTGGGCGCGTCGTTGAGGGACAGACCCTTGAGTGCTGTGGAAAGGGAAACATCCCGGCGACTGGCCATGCTTGGGACGCGACTGGAAACGCTTGACTGGCGTGTGCTGATGATGCTGGGTCTGCTAGAGAGGCTGCTGCGTGGGGCCTTGGGGACGGGTAGTTTGGTCGACGTACAACTCTCACCTGGCTCCTCCGCATGGTTCCCGTATGAGGACACTGGGCGGCGGTCGCTCGGTTTCGTCTTGGCGCTCATGGATCGGCTGTGGTTCGCGTGGGAGGTCTTGGGGCGGCCGTAGGGGTTCCGGGACTCGGGGCCGCGGCTGGCAGCCAAGCTGTTCGTCGGCGGCTGGCGACCGGGCTGCGTGCCGTAGCGGCCAGGCTGCTTAATCTGGGCGTGTCAGCAGAGCTTGGGTCGTGGTATGCAGTGGGAGTCTGCAGCTGCCCTTGCTGCATGGCTCTCGGGTTGTAGGAGCCTGGAAGGGAAGATTGTACTCACCCCAGATCCGGCGCCCACCAAGGAAACACCCTGCACCGTACTTCTTGTCGGTGCGGCACTCTTCGTGGGATACTCCACCGCTTGCTGAGCAAGTGGCTTCCTCTTCGGTTCGGGGTTCGGGGCTGCACACATGTTGTCAGCGCACTTGCCCGCCTTCGTTGCTACTCTCACGGCGGGGAAGCTCACCCGGCTGCGGCACAGCACGCTTTACGCCGTTCATGCCCGGGATGGCGGACGGCATGGCAATCTGCGACCGCGAGTTGCCCTGCGAGTCGCTCAGCTCGGCCAAGCCGGAGGCGGGCTTGGGGATCTGTGTGCTGGGTGGGCGGAGACGACTGCCCATCCTCGAGGCTCGGAGGTCCTATAGCGCGTTAGCCTCTGGGGAGGGAACGAAAGGCATGTCGTGTCTGCTCTTCATGCTTCCTAGGTTTCGGAGCTCTAGGTGATTCCTGACAGACTGAGAGGATCGAGGGGGTGGCGGGTTTGCGTACATGTGTCTCGGGCTCCATGTCAACTTCGCGCAGTGAAACGGACGAAGACGCGAGGAGCAGCGGCTCCGCTTGGGAGGATCTCTCAGACGAGAAAAAGTGTCGAGTATGTGGCGGTATGAACCGAAAGGCTCGTCGAGTGTCGAGTTCACAAAAGTGTCGACACGATTGGCGATGCAAGGGGGTAGGCGTCCAAGGGCTCGATGATGAATTGGATTTGTCCCAGAGCGGGTGGAGATGGCGTGGGCAAGGGGCGTTTCTCGTCGTTAATTGATTTGTTTACTTCTGCGCTTGCTGGGGCAACCGGGTGCAGCTGCTCGTGCCAATTGTGGGGTCGCCCGCGCTCCATCATATGCATGGCCACAGCGAACCGGAAGAACCTGGCCAGGCGGGATCCGAGATTACATAACATGGTACCCTTCTCCCCTACAATAGCAATTCAGCGTCTTCTTGAGAACGTCTCGTGCGTGCTATACGATGATTTCATCCATGTCCGGCTCATTCACATCCCGCTCCCCGGCCAGATGCCGTCTGATCATGCAACTGTCAACAGCTGCGCACCCGAGCCTGTCCGACTTCACTGACAGCAACCAACTATCACCCCATAGCGTTGCTTCTTTGCCCACGCACCTAAGGAAGTACCGTGGGAACATATATCCAAATCTATAGAGCAAATAAGGACCTTCTTTCTGCGAGCCCTGAGTAGTCCGCTGATCCGGGTATCCATCGTGGCCTCCGTCTATCCCACATGATAATATACAATGGCGCCAGCCAAGCCCATCTACCAGCCATATCGTAACACTTCTCCGGCAACCGTCCCCTCACTACCTCCCCTCCATATATGTCCTATTACAATATGCGAGGGACACCCCGGATGTCTCCCCCTCAATCCCCTCCACCTCCCCAACAACGATAACATGATCCCTCACCTCCACCATCCTCTCAACCCTACACCTCACAACCCTCTTAACCCCCTCCCCCCAAAGCTCCACGCCCTCCCTCACCGTCACAACCTCACACCCGCACCTCTCAACCGTGTCCTCGAACAGCTTCCGGTTCCTGTTCTGCCCCGCGAACCAGTCCGCCACGCCCTCCCCGTCCTTCCCGCCCGCCAGTACGTGTATGTTGAACCGCCCGCTGGCCTGTATCGCGTCAAGGGAGCGGGACGGCTTGAGCAGGTTGAAGCTGAGGAGCGGGGTGGGTTTGAGGGAGAGGGAGGTGAGGGATGAGACGGTTAGGCCGTGGGGTTGTGGGGGGTCGCCTGGGTGGAGGGAGGTGCAGATAACGACGGGCTGGGTGACGAGGCGCATTAGGGCGCGGAAGCGCTCGGATATAGGCTGTATAGGGTCGGAGGGATCGGTGGTCAAGGTGTTGGAGGGTTCGGGCACCGTAGTAGCGGGCGAGGGTTTCGAGGTGGTGTCAGCGGCGGGGTCGGGGGCCGAAGTATTTGTCTGCAGGGGCGTGTCTAACTCTTGTCAGCAGCAGGAGCACTATATGGGGTTCCGCTACACATACGAGTTGCATGGAAACATCTCCGGCCATACGCTCCCCGAATTGGCCGCCCAAAGGCCCTCGCCGGCCCGGCGCGGGCAGCCAAGCCCAGCGTCCTGAGGCCTCTCATCTGGCACCGCTTGGGGCGTTAACCAGCATTGAAGGACGGAACACTGCTGCAAAAGGCCACAGTGGTATCTCCCTTTCACGAGAGGGGGGGATAAAGAAGCGAGAGAGGGTGAGCGTGGTTGTCTTGTGGGCTGGTGGAGGACGGAGAGAGCAGCTGGCGCAGGCGTGGGAAAAAAAAAGTGGGTGACATGTGCTTATCGATAAACCGCGACGGCCACCAGCCGCCAGCCGCCAACCGCCAACCGCGCATCGCGAATTTTTCCCGAACTGCACCTCGAACGTCTGTCTCTCTTCGCCAGCGACCCAACCAGCCAAACACTCGCTTCAATCCCGCCTCACAAGTCATCCAATCCCGGATCCAAAACACTCCCGTGATCCCGGAGCCGAGCCACACACGCAGAACCCAAGGCGCCGACCGCCGTAACCACCACAAAAGATGCGCCCGCGGCTATCGGGGCTCCAAAGCCCCCTACGACCAACCCTCCAACCCTCCACAGCCTCCTCCGCGACGCAAACCGCCTCCCGCCCCCTCTCCACGACCCCCGCCCTCTCCGCCCGCCTCATCCGCCGCCCGCGCCGCCCCTACAGCTTCACCCACCTCGTCCAGCTCTCCGACGGTTCCACCTACACCGCGCGCACCACCTCTCCGCACCCCATCTACCGCAGCACCAAGGACACCCGCAACCACATCCTGTGGCAGCCCTCCGAGAAGTCCCTCCGCAACGTCGAGCTCGACGAGGCCGGCCGCCTCGCCGCCTTCAGGGGCAGGTTCGGCCGCGGCTTCGACGTGCAGGGCGAGGAGGGCGCGCAGGAGGAGGAGGGCAGCGAGGACTTTGGCGACTTGGGCGATTTGATCAGTGGGTACGCGGGCGGCGCGGAGGAGAAGGGGGAGAAGGGCAAGGATAAATGAGTTTGGAAGAAGGGACCCGATACGTGGAGGATGAAGGACAGTGTCTGTTCGGCCGAATATCATTGCATGAGGAGGATGCTGCCGTTAGGGGCTCGCGGCATGGAGGATACGACCGACGGGGGAAGCAATTTCTAGAGCCGAGCCACAAGCGGCCTGTATCATATGTACACATACTGCATTTAAACCCTTGAACAACTACCGCTGAGACCTCTCGTCCACTTGATGCGCGTCAAGACTCCGTCCCTTCTCTGTCCCCTAGCACGGGAAACATCACCATTAATGGTTAAAGAGGGCGTAAAGCTACCGGAAAAAGGTATACACGCGCGAGACCTCCTCCACAAACTCCACACCCCCCTAGTCCGAGTCGTCGTCCATCCGCGCCCTCGCCCGGTCGATCGCCGTGTCGCCGTTGCCCTTCCTGGCGCTCTCCACCACGGGCGGCCGGTAAAAGACGGACTCGTCGTCCTCGGCGTCCAGCTGCATGAGGAAGGTCTCCCACTTTTCGATGAGCTGCGGGCCATGTTAGCAAACCCTTGCAACGCAACATAAAAGGCGGCGTGGGGCGGGGAGATCTTACCTCCTTCTGCGCCTCAACGGCGCTCTCCAAGAACGTCTCAACCCCGCTCTTGAAATCCTCCACCTTCTCCTTCTCAAACCGGTCCAGCTCCCCCCTCATCAACCTCCCCATATCCTCGAACAAGCCCCTCGCCTGCGCAACTTTGCCCTCCCCCTCCCTCACCTCCGCATCCACCTGGCTCAGCCTGTCCTGCTGGCTCCTCCCCTGCCTGAGCAGCTTCTCCTGTGCGCCCCTCCTCTTCTGCAGCTCCCCCTCGGCTGTGTGCCAAGCGTAGAACGCCCTCTGCCGCTGCTGGAACGCCTGCTTGACGGACCCGATGAGCCGGATGTACTCCTCGATCACGATCCCCAGCGTCAACACGTCCTGCTGCGCCTGGCGGTCGTAAACGTCACGGATGGTCAGCTGCAGGTCCGAGAGGGCGTCCAGTGGGCCCGAGAGCGTCTGCGAGAGCTCGACGGTCGAAAGTGCGTGGAGGGCCGACGAGAAGTCGCCTGCCGCCTCTGCCATGGCCTTGCGCTGGGAGACCATAGTCTCGGTAGCCTTTAGGAGTGACTTGAGCTGGTTCTCCAGCGCGTCGAGGTAGATCTTGCGGTCGTGGAACCACTGTAGGAGCTATGTAAGTCATGCAGTCCTAACACGCGCGGGGAGAGAACTCACATCATCCTGCTCCACAAACTTGTTGCTACTCCCAACACCAAGCCCAAACCCAAACATCCCTTTGCTCTCGGTCGGCAGCGGCTCCCTCCTCTCCTTGTGCTTGATGTCGACGTTGAAGCTCTCGCTCTCCAGGAACAGTTTCAGATCCGGGTCGTGCTGCAGCGTGGGGTGCGCCGCAATCCTGTTGAGCATGCGCTCCAGCGCGGCGCGGCGCGACTCGACAAAGTTGCTCTCGAAGCGGCCGACAGCCTGCTTCTCGGGCGGCGGCGGGACGACGACACCCGGGCAGTTGCCGTGCAGGGTGTTGTAAAGCCAGAGGAAGTCACGGTAGCGGCGCTTGACCTCGAACTCGGGTTGCTTGTAGCCCTTGGAGGTGGTCTGTCGCAGGGGGTCTCGTTAGCCTCGCTCGTTCTGGTCTTAAGAGCCACCCAACTTCGAGCTGTCGGTACGGAGGAGCCGCTCTTACCTTGGTCCGCACGGAGTAGACAATATGCGAGCTGGTCAAGTCTCCAACCTTGTGCGGGTCTCCAACCGTAATGTTAAAGCCCACTTTCGCCGCATCCTCCACCCTCACACTAGGCGAACCGCCGCTCCTCCCCGTCGGAGTAGCCTCCATAACAGGCGGCGGTGCCCTGCCCCCCTCCCTCCCCTCCTCTTCGTCCGCAACATCATTGGGGTCCCTGGGGCCCGTCTTTTGCTGCTGCGGCCCCATCGTCGACCTCACGACAACCTCCTTCTGCGGCGGCGCGGGGGGCGCGCTCTCCTTATCGCTCGAGGAGCTGCCGCCCAGGGGTCCAAGCGGGTCATCGACGGCGGAGAGGCGCGTCGGCTGGGCGACGAGGCGGCGCGGGGTTCGCGGCCCGCGGCTGGGGGCGGAGGACCGGGTCGAGGCCTGCGAGGGAGGCTCGTCGGTGGATTGCGTGGCTGGCGGGGAGGTGGCGGCCGAGTCGGCCCAGGGGGATTCTAGAGGGTCCATGGTGATGAGAGTCGGATTTCTGGCCCCGGAGTCGGGGTATAGATGGAGCCGTAAATGGCGATCAATGGATGCGGCGGTACTGTGGTGCTGTGCCGCTGGTTCCGCGGATTGAGGGAAGCCTGCGTCGTCGACGGAGAGGCGGCTGGACTTGACAAGACATAGGCGTGGTGGAGAACTCACACTGGGCCGTGGCAGCCACGCCTGCTTGGGTGGGGCAGCTCCCCACATTTCACAACTGCCCCCGGACGCACCGCTCCGCCCTCTAATTCGTCCAGCGCTTCAGGACGGTCCAGGCAATGTACCGACAGTACATGCATGTAGGCAATGGAGGATAACAAAAAGACAACATAATCACGCCGAGCAAGCGTATGGGGGTATATATCAGTAAATCCCCCTAAATTTCATGTTATAGAGGGGTGCCGGATTCTGCACGCAATCCAAGGTATTCTCCTTGCGGTGCTGTTGACTTGGGCTATCACACGCCAAACCACAACACAAGAACCACGCGAACAAGAACCATTTTCATTCCCAACGCCGCCTCCAATACCTGCTATGCTCGGCTTCCTCCCCCCCTTTGCACCTCGGTGCAGAAAGCCACGGTATCATACAAAGACCCAAAATCCGCACCGACGCCGATGGCCAACAGACAACGCGAAACAACCGGGAAAACGACTCGCACCAAGACTACATGAACTGTCCGGGGCGCTCTGCAACAACCCTCGGCTCCTGTTCCGCCTGACCCGCATCCTACCGGTCGGGCTCGAAGCAGCCGCCCGCGACCGCGAGGTTCATCCTTGTCATCTGCACCTTCCTCACCGGTGTCTTCTTCGTCGAGTACGCCGTGATCTGGTCCGGCGTGATCATCACGTCCTTGCCCTTCTTCTTCCCACCCGCACCCGCACCCCCGGTATTTCCCCCGCCACCTGCCTGAGCGGAAGGCGTGGTCCCGGTGTTCGCGCCACCCTGGGCGACGGCAGCTGCCCCGTCGGCGGCCTCCTGGCCCGGCGGGGGGGCGAGCGCCGCCGGGACTGCCTTGCCCTCGGCAGGAAGCTCTACGTCCCAGATCCTGACAGTGCCGTCCTGGCCGCCTGAGACTAGGACTGTCGACTCGGCGCTAAAGCTGAGCGACCAGATGCCGCCCTTGCCGTGGCCGCGCGACCGCTTGATAACTGTCCCCTTCGCCATATCCCAGAAAAAGATGCTGCCCGAGGTGTCGGCGCTGGCCAAGACCTTGCCGTTCGGCGCGCACTCGAGTGCCGAGATGTACTCCGTGTGGCCCGTGAACACGCGTGTGCACTGGCCTGTGAGAACTGACCACATGCGGATCGACTTGTCTGTCTCGTCCGACGCCGAGAAGACGTACGTGCCGTTCGGGTGCCACGCAATCGCCGAGATGCTGGTGTCGTGGCCAACGAGAATCCGCTGGGCCGAGGCGTGGTCCTGCATCCAAACACGCGCGGTCTTGTCCCAGCCGCCGCTGAGGAAGTAGTGGCCTTGTGGGCTCCACGAAACCTTGAAGACGGGTCCGCTGTGCCCCTTGTAGATGCAGAGACAGGTCCACGTCTCAAGGGACCACAGGCGGATGTGGCCGTCGGCGCTGGCGGAAAGGAGCATCTTCGGCCCCGTGTCGGGAACCTGCCTTTCGTGTTCCCCAAACAGCGTCGTCGTCTTGTTATCAATTGCATCCGAAAAGGCAACTCCATAGACAGGGCCCGAGTGGCCAATGAGCTTGCGGTTATTGACGGTTAAACCCTTATCCGACGGGTTCTTGGATGTCAGGGGTTTGCCGTCGAGGGTCCAGACCCGGATATACGAGTCCATAGTCCCAGCAGCGACTAGCTTTTGGTCTTTGGAAAAGTCCATGGACGAGACGCTATGGCCTGTTAGAGTTCTCGGCCGTCCCCAGCGAAAAGAATACAACGTACCTGCCAAGGGTGTTGTGCAGCGTAAACATGCAGCAGCTCACTCCGGGCCCGATTCCGCTCGTGCGGCCGTCAATCTTGAAGCGATCGCGGTTCTCTCGAACCTTTTGCATCTCCATGAGGACATCCCGAGCTCGCGAGGGCGGGAGCGGCAGGTCTGCACGAGCAGGGGCGTCATCCGTCTCCTCGCGCTTGATCCGCTGGTCGAACTCGTCAACGAGCGACGTCTGACCAGGCTTAGGGGGCCGGCGCTGATCCTCCTCAAGAAGCTCGGACCTAACATCATCCCGGAGACCCTCTTCCATAGGGAGAGGCCCCAGTTTTAGGGGGCTGGTGTTGTCGAGTACGTCCTTGTTCGACAAGCCGATGTTCACACCAGGAATTCCCTCCTGGGCGTCGATGTCCTCAAGCTCGCGCCCCTCGGCCCTTCGAGAGATAGCCTCGAAGCTGTAAGGCGTGATGGGTCCTCGGGAAGAGGTGTCGACTTGGCAGTATGTCTGGAGAACGAACCGGATACAGGCCCCCCCGCTGGTGTCCTCGCGCTCGAGGAAGTGGAAGAGGTCGCCGGAGACATGCTGGTTCAGGGGGATGCGATACCTGTTGTTCCTGTACAGAGTGGTGACGCTGTTCTCCTTGAGATGCTGAGGGGTCGAGACCGTCCTGAATGCTCGCAAGTCGTCGATATGGTTCTTCTCAAAGAAGGGGGTGACCTCGTCGAGAAACTGCTTCGCGACGTCTATATTGCCGCGCTCAACCAGTTCCATCCAGGAGTAGACAAAAAAGGGCCAGAGAAGTTTGGCAAGTTCGAACTAGGGACTACCCGTTAGATGGCTGGGCAGGTGACCTTCCACAGACGGCGCCTACCTTGTAGAGCTGGAGGCTGTTTTCGATCCATTCCCTAAGAAGCCGGAATGCCCTCGGGTATTTCTTGGGGCCGTAAACATCTGCCTCGTCCAGGATGGGACGTCCCTCATCATTGATGTTCTTGGATTCATCCCTGAAGACGAGCTCTGTGCGCGTATAGCCGCGTTTCAGGAGGAACTCCGTAACCTAGAAGACTCGTCAGTGGTGCTTGGAGATATTATGTGAGCAACAAATGCATTTGAGATGAAGTAAAAGCCCGCGCAGAACCCCCACTCATTCTCCATGTTGCCGCAAGGCTCGAGACCCAGGCGAGTCTGCCATTCGGACACTCGCAGCTTGCGAACAGTGTGCCACCTCTCGCGCGCAAGTTGCTTCCCGCCGTAATCGCAACAATCCCTCTCTTCCTCTCACCTGGTAGTTTTCCCCGCGGACACGAGACCGCATCAGGTCACTGGCATCAACCGGGGTCCGCTCGCGATCATCATGTGGTGCCATGACGTTCAAAATCTTCCGTATCAGACGCGAAATGATGGGCTGATAGGGCGGTTGATCCTTCGGGGTGGTTCGACCTGACAGAGTGGAAATGGCAATATGAAGCAGAGTAGGGCAGTCTCCAGGGAAACGTCCACTTTAGGTTGATGAGGTGGAGGGCAGGTGCGAAGGCAGGTGCAGAGCTCTGGGGCCCAGCTCTCGCTTGGTAAAAAGTGTCAAGTGACAAGCACTTCCATCAGGAACTGTCTTCTCGCAAGCACAAGCCGCGCTCACTTCAAAGATTCCTTGTCGACAGGAGCCACGCATAGAAAGGGCAACCAAGCGCACCAACCCACTCAAACACATCCCAACATCCACCAAATAATAATTCAAAAGACTGGTGCTAAACCACTTACAATCTGGTTTAGATTCTGATTCGACAACGGCGTATTAGGCGCTGGCTGCGCAGGGGCGACTCCAGGCGTGGTGACGGGCGGGACGCCGCCCGCGCCCGTAGATGCCATGATCGCTGGTAGGTGTTCGCGGTCGGAAGTCGGAAGGATGGATGAGCTTATGAATATCTATCCCACAATTTGCGGCTGATGAAGCGAAGGACGGAATGAGATTCGATGCCGGTTGCTGAGGAAGGTAATGTTTGGTGTCTTTGACCTCCAGACACGGTTGGATGAAGTCGCGAGTTCAGGTGTGCTTAGTCATTTATGGGTCTGTCTTAGTACTGGTACACTTTCTGTGCTGCCAGTTGTATGGGTAGTTGGCGCAGACCTCATGTACTGATACCTTTTTTTGCTCCCCTGTTTTTATCTGGTGGGGCCTGGACTTCTCTCATCTCAGCACTCACATCATTCCTCGTCCGTCACTCACTCGGCATCAGACACCTCAAAACACATTCCACCAAACCCAAAAAGTTATTATTAGTATACCTCGCTCGGCCTTTTCCAAGTTTGTCTCATCCCGCTCATATCCAGGACTTGAGTCGAAACACGCCGCCCAACATGTCCGATCCCGACGCTATGGACACAGAGCAGCTGTCCGCCTTCACTCCCTTCACCAACCCAGAACGCATCCAGCAGCTAAACGAAATCGACAAGGTAAACACCCTCCCTCGTCCTCCCCATCCTCAGACTCTAACAATCTCCAGAAAATTGCCGAAATAATGCACCACACAAGCAAGGCAATGACCGCCCTGTCTCCCTCTGCCCCAACCTCCACATCCGCCCCCGAGCCCTCAGCAGCCACAAACCGCCAAAACTTCAAAGACTCAATGGACGCCTTCGTGTCCACCCTTCACTACATCGATGTCCACCTCAAGCGCCAGATCCTCGGCCTCGAGGAGGCCGGCATCATCGACCTCTCCAACGACGCCGAGGCCAGCGCTGACAAGAGCAACGTGCGGCCCACGGCGGTGGGCACCGTGGGCGGCCTGGACATAGGGTGGCTCAATAGTCGTGGGGATCGTGTTGAGAGGGGCATGCAAGGCGAGCTTTGGGAGAAGGGCAGGAAGTTTCTAGAGGGAGTTCAGGGGGAGGGACAGGCGCCGGAGAAGTAGAAATGACGAATTGATACCCTTGCTCTTTCCAAGATGTTCGTATCTCATCTGGCATCCTCAATTCTTGCTTATGCCCAACCCTCTATCCTATCCGGGGGTACAGACCCAAATGGTATACCGGACCATGCGCACCCTCTCTCGAGCTGTCGACTCCAGAGGCGTTGAGACATATACTGATATGATACTCGTAAAAGTAAAATCACATTACACATTATTCCAGGAACCCCCCAAAGCAGTATGAAACTCCCCAATGCACAGGTCCCACTGCCCCCTTCCTATACCATATCCCAACCCTCGGTGCTCACTGCGATCGTGACAACAACATTTATAGGAAAGACCAGGTCCCTCCCAGCTGTACCCCTCCCCTTCTCCCCCGGGTGCTACATCCACTTTGTCTCCTCCGATCCTTGAACCCTCATACCGTAAACCTCTTCTTCCCGACAACCAGCCCCTCCGCCAGCTTTGTAACCGTCGCCCAGACGGGAACATACTGCAGAGCCTCGTCCAATGCAGGAATCGTCCCCCTGTCATTGGCATCCGCCCACATGCACTGCACCTCGCCCGCCAGCCGATCATCCCCCCTAATCCTCAACTCCGCATCGCCAACCACCCCGCCAACCTCCTCATCACCGTCGCTACCCGCCCCCTCTGAAGAAGACGCAGCATCCTCCCACTCGATAGCAACCTTCCACACCTTATCCCACTCCCTCCTCCAAAGCCTCAGCTGGCAAACCCCATCCTCCGCGTCCCCAAACCTAGGATCCAACTCTGACCCCCCCCGGATCTCAAACTTCGTGATCCGCTTGTCAAACGACAAGAAGCACGCCTTCGTATCCACCGCGTCAATCTCCAGTGACGCCTTCTTTGATCCTGACACCCGTGTGGTGTTGATAGATACGAGATCTGAGAACTGCTTCCCTAGCGTGACGTCCTGAGATGACGACCCAAGGTTAGGCAGCACGGCCGAGCCATCATACTGACAACTCAGTAGCCCCTCCCTCCGCGACGCAGCAGGACACTTAACTTCCTTGCCCGCGGCAGAGGGCATCGCCGCAATTATAGGCCGTACAAACTCCTCCAGCCCATCGAAAGTGATGTTCGACGACCCCGTCTCGAGGTCGAGGCTCTGCTGGAAGAATACCTTGTACTGGTTGTTCACCGAGAACGGGAACGCCACAAGACAGTACACCAATGTTCCCACGAGAGCCGCCAGAACCAGAAGTGGGAGGTGGTAAGGCACCCTGTGGATGAACGGTGTCAGAGGGAGAAGTGTCAGGATACCGAACACTGCGACGAGGAGGTACGGCATTAGGAGGCTGGAGCCGTCGGTGCCGGTGCCGGAAACAGCAGCGGTCAAGAAGAGACCTAATTGCCCGAAGAACCATATCGGGACAGGCCCGATGACGAGCAGCTGGAGAATCCAAGTCCAGGTCGGGAGGTCCGCGGACCAGGCTTGTTCGTGGTGAAAGGGCGCGCGGTCGCTCTGCGGGTGGGGCTCGCTCGATATTGAAGCGAGGGACCGACGGTAGCCTGTTGCGAACGTGGTGCGGGCATTGGAGCCCCTGCTCGTACTACGCGCAATGAGGGGCGTCCTCTCGTCCGCATTCTCGGGTTCCTCGTTCTCTCGAGCAGCCGATGGCTGAGGCGCATCGGGACTACCGGGCCTCGGAGAAGGGGCATCGGCGCTGTGAGAGGCATCTTCTCGAGTCGTGCCGGCTGCAGCGTTCACCGTGCCCGAGAAGTCCTTCTTCGCGGGCAGGGCAAAGAGCTCGCAGAGAGAGATGAGCAGGCAAAGGAATGCGGCTGCGTGGAGGAAGACGAAGGGGTAGCCGGACGCGATCCGGAACCGGTCTTGTAGGACGGTGACGCCGATCAGGACGACCCATGTTATGGCGTACAGCCAGATGAAGGCGTAGCCCCTGTGCAGTGCGCTAGGACGGACCGAGTCGGCGCCCCGCATGATAACCCAGAAGGAAAAGTAAAACAAAGCCAGCATCATGGCCCAGCTAGAGCGCGGTTAGCGAGTGTCGAACGGACGGGATGGACATGCTCACACTGCATATGAGCTGCTGTAGATGATGAACGGGTTCACCTTCTTCAGTAGCAGCGCTGAGCCAATCACGAGGGCCGAGGCCACGACAATGGCAAAGAAGAAGCGGAAGAAGCCTCTCAGCCCATTGATAGAAACGGGCTCTGTCCCTTCTTCGCTGTCGTGGGGTTTAGCCTTCCTCGAGAAGAAGTAGTACTTGTCCTGACGCACAAGCAGGTATGTGATCAGTATAAGAATAAGGGGCGAGCCAATGAGTAGGCCCAGAGACCACCCGAAGAGCGTCCTAAGGCCCATCAAGGCGAAGGTCTTGCCCCAAATGTCGAACCAGACGCCATCGGTCCTCTTCCCACTCGCCACCCTATCGTCGTCACCCGATCTGGCACCGACAAATCCGTCGCCGCCGTCGCCAGATAGGTACTCTACCGTCTTCACGCTGGCAGAGAGCATGTGCCACAGGCTGGCGCGGGACGTATGGCGAGCGTCGTCGCTCTTGGTATGGTACATACTTCGCGGCTCATAGAAGGCGAGATCCAGGCCCCGGGAACCATAGATACCATCGAAGATGATGTAGTCGGTCTGGCTCCTAATCAGACCCAGAGAGAAGCTGTCGGAGCCGATGACAGTGCCAAACGGGTTAGAGGCCTTGGAGTAGGCCTTCGTGACCTCCTTGTCAGTTGAGCGGAAGAGCACAGCGCGGCCGCCGGCGCCGGCGCCCTCGAGATTCAGGAAGGTATGCGTGAAGGGCATCAGAGGGCTCTTGGCAAAGGCGCGAGCGCCCCACAGGTAGTCCTCCTCGCCGTTGTTGAGCAGGGCTACGATGCCGTGCTTTGGCTGGTGGCCAGGGGAGGTGAAATGGCTTATCAACTGCAGGACGGTGACGACACCCATACCGTTGTCAGTGGCACCGTAGCCAGTGGATACTCTGGTTCCGATTAGTTAGGTCCCGGCAGGATAGAAAATCTCATGGACAGGAGTACATACGAGTCGTAGTGGGCATTCACGAGAACACCATGATGGCTGGACGACCACTCATCGGCAGGTCTCTTCCACCATTCGCCCTCGTCGTCATCTGTGCCACGAATGTAGACAATGACATTGGTTCCCTCGAAGTAGGTCCCCATGCCACAAGTCTCCTTGACGGCGCTGCTGGCCCGTGTCGTGGTGAGAGTCACATTCGACAGGAGGTCGTCGAAAACGGTCACACGAGGTGTTTGTCCCGAATAAGCCGTACCATCACGGGCCCTGAAGTCAATATTCCGTGGTTAGCCGAGCATCAAGGAGAGCGCACCGGCGGCGAGGACCGAGCCCAGTCTCAAGGGCAACGTACGAAACGGATGGGGTTGTCTTCTCCTTGGACCAAGACACGCCATTCTCATTCAGGATATCGTGTACCCTCTCCAGAAGATGGGCCCTCACATCCTCATTGAACCTGCTGTTAAACGGGTGGTAAGCCTTCGTAATGGCAGTTAGATCAACCCAGGCATGATCGAGGTTGACCCCCGAAAAGGGCGTCGCCGTCTTCGGAGCCGGCGGAACAGTCTCCTGCACGAAAACAAGAGGAATCACCAGCGCGAGGTAGACCACCGTCGTCCAAAAGGTCACCTGCGCCGGGCGGAACGCGAGCGGGTTGTACACCTTCATCGCGACACGCGCCGACGGTCCACTTGGCGCGGCAAAACAATGGACAAGATGGGCCGAGGATCAGAGGAGGGAAGGCATATAACGATTGCTTGAGGGCTGGACTCGGGCGATGACGATGGGATGAAATGGGACGGACGACGACGAGAGGTTTGGTTGGTGGGAGCGCTGTGGGACGTGATACGCTGCTGCTGGGAACTTGGAAGCGCTCACACTGGGAGGGAAAGTGGGGGCCTACATAAGCCTATTTGCGGCTAACGCGGGGGCGCCTGCGGGCGGGAGGCGTCGTCATGCGGGGCATCGCGCGGGTGCAGCAGGTGGGGCTGTTTTCCGGGCTCACACTTCACTTGCCTCTTCACTTGCCTCGCAACATGGATATCGACATACATGTAATATGCAGCTTCCGCGTGACGACATGTCCGCTACAACGTCCGAGAATATCCGCTGCCCGTCCGCTGCCCGTCCGCTGCAAGTCCCGGCCTATATATGTGCGTCTTTCTGTGCCCGACAGCACATCTTTCATTCCCTCTATCCTGGCTCTCTCGGTCAAGCGTTTGTCGCTTTCCCCAGCTTTCCCGCATCTTGGAGCTAGTCTGGCTTGAGAAGGATCCGCGCCGCGTCTAGCAGCGCACAGCTGCTCGTCGATGTCTGTGCGGTATCTGTACTGCATTTTGGCGCTGCGGGACGAATGTATCATCGGGTCTGCCCAGAATCCGGGCTGCACGGGGTGCATCAGCCAATCAGATTGACACCAGGGGCTCAGCTGTGATGGAAACCTGGGACCCAATCTCACCTCGTACATTGATCTCAGCTCGAATATCTGCAGGGATGTGGCGACGGCCATGATCCAGCCACATGGTACAACCATCCACCAAGCAGTGGGATTATTCCCCAGCTCAGACGGCACCTTCCCTACTACTCCATGCTCTCCCGTACGGTTATCAGCCACCTTTGACTATGTGCTTAATCGTATACAAACCGCCCTGCCATCCACGAGTCCTTTCATTACTATCATGCCTCAAAGCCGGAGGAGTTCGCAGCTGAATATCCGTAGTGGGAGTCTCGCCACTTACTAGGCAATCCCGATACGCTCGGGCTCTCCTCTTCTGATCTTGTAGAATTCCCGCTCTCATCACTTACCTTCTTCACCCACCTGTCCTTCTTTCACGTGTTAAATTGTATCACCACAAGTACAGCAACCTACATGGGATCAAGAGCTGAGCACCGCCGATGTGCATGCCCACGCAAGCACTCTTCGTCGATGTGTACTTTCTCCTGAACGCATGTGGGAATGACGGATAGAGCAACCCATCTTCTAACCTACGGACTCGGTTTACAATAGAGATGACTAGTAATACTCGGGCTTTCCATCATATAATGTTTCTACCTTAGAACGAGGTCATGGAAGCGGCAGGGCGGTATAGCGATGCATAGGTGTGCTATGAAGCAAAGTGTCATGCCAGCCGGGACGAATCCCAACAGCTTCGGCCTTTCCGTAGGTCTCCAGAGAGCTCCTACTTTCTTCTATCTAGGGCTTGGAAGCTCCAGGACTAGGAGGCTTCGCGTCAATCCCTCAATCCAGACATCACACTTCAATGGGACAGAGGTCGGGACGGTCGACGCTCTTCACTCGGTGTCAGAAGAATGATACAGGCGTTGCACTCGTACATTATACCCCCTGCGAGGAGATCCAGCATGATCATAGTGGTCGGGCCCAACGCTATCGTGCCATATTTTCTGTCGATAGACGCCCCTCTCCTCATCTTTCGGAAAGGAAAGATTCTGTCACAGACTAGGTGTTGCACGACATAGATATAAACCTCAACCTCCTCTAACTCTAAACGATAGGATCATCTATAGGAGTGTACGAGATGGCCACCCCCGCTCCCCAAAATTCGTACGAAGATAGGTATCCTGAGAAACTTTCACTGGCCCAAATATGTCACGGAATGTTACATGGCCACGCATCGCTAACCTGGCCGCCGTCCCTACAGCGTCCCTACAACGGGATCAGTATGCGGAAAGGAGGTGCCTCGATAGGGTAACGACCCAGGCCGCCGCTACCCTGTTATACGCCGTGAAGAGGCTAGATTTTACGAAGGGGGATAGGCTGCACGGCCAGGATTTTGCAGGGAGCGGGTGCCGTCCGAGATAGTGGATAAGAGCGACCAAAAGGAACTGCAAAGAGATTGCTCGCGCTCGAGGGGAAAGATCCTTCCCAGAGGACGATTGTAATCGAGCTTCCCCGAGTCATCTCGATCCCCTTGATACACCTGTGGATCCAACTCAAAGTGAGCAGGTGAGGATAGTCCAGTGCCCGCATCCCTTTCCGGGACCCCGCGAGAGGCCTCTAGCCACAGCCGGGTGCGGGAAGAGGCAAGAGCCACAGTGAGGTTGATCTTTCTTCATACACCCCCCTTCTCAACGAAAGAGGTCAGGGAGCCGACTCTGGGGAACAGTGCCCCACGGGTTGGACCCCGGCCAGGGAAAACTCTCCCCAGCGGCTAGCTTAGGAAAAGGAGTGGCGTCGCCTTAGATGTATAACCAAGTACCTATCTTAAGCTTTTAGGTCATGATATCTTCCGCGCTGAAGAAGCGGGGGCCTCGGAAACACGAGTCAGGTTCGAGGTCTATGGAGAGCTTCATACCTTGGCTGTTCTCAACAGAAGCAACAGGGCTTGGGACAACGAGATAGTTGCTATAGTATTATTAACGAGATACCATACGACCGGGTTGATCCGGTTCGATATTCCTACGAGGTAGAAGACGGGAACGGCCGATCAAAGCAAGCTGAAACGAACAACCCCCTTTCCGGATTCCTTGTCTCTCATCCGACCAACCCAGCTGAACATCAGGGACGGCGAAAGCAGTAGTTTGGCAAGCACCACACAAGCTGAGCTGTCCTGGTAGGAAGAGCTAGCTACCGTGGTGGCCTCTTACTTTTGACTTTAGCACTAGCACGGGTGAGTCTTTTGGCTTTGCGGGGTGGTCCTCGCGTCGCCATGAGTTTAGGCCGAAGCGCGAGCGCAATGGCTTTTGCCGCGAGCCCAGCCGGTGGCTTTTGCGCCCGGGGAGCCGGATGTTGGAGCCTTTCAGCTATGTTGAGGCTTTCCGGGGTTTGGCCGTAGCGGGTTCGAGGTGTTGAGGTGGATGACAGGACCCTGGTGGCACCTTCGGGGGTGAGGACTTGAGCTTGCTGTCATGTTATAGACTCATGACGGGTTGGCAATGCCGGAAGAACAGGTCCGCCTTCAGCGCTCGCCATAGCTGAGAAGCAGGAGATGCGTCGCCGCTACGAGACTAGGATGGCACCGTTGATGGTTGCTAGCGCCATCGTATACCAAAGGGTGCTAGTAAGCAATAGCTCTCGCCCTACTGGCAAGTGGAACGCAGCCCATGCCCGTGAGCCACAACCGAAAGCTGAAAGCTAGTTGCCGGTACTTCTCCGGGCGTGGCGTCGCCTCCGCTAGACTATAACCGAGGCCCACGACATGACAAGCCCCTACCGTGAATAAACTTCATGATAGCCTCAAGAACTTCAACCCCGCTCCGTGAGAGGCCCCGGCCGAGAAGAGGCTGGCCGCCGCTTCGGCATTGGACCACTAAAGCCTCGATTCGAAGCTACTATCTACGTGATTGAGGGTTGCCATACCTGAGAGGCGGCGCCGAGCAGGCCGTGTGGCCTGGGCGAATATGAGCTTCGCCTCCCAGTAGGGTAAGATGGGGGGGAGGAAACAAAAATTGGCTCTTGAGCCGCAAACAGTCCGAGGCATGGGGGAGGGGGAACCCGGAAGCACTCGGGCATCTGACCCATAGTAGATTTGCTCACCCCCGACCTAGGATGCCGAGTGCCGTTAGTGTAACACCAAAACCAGGCCAGACCAACTTCATAGGGCCCGACCCGACGACACCCTCAATTCCAGGTCTAGACTCGGCAGAACCACGATCTTCGCCTTGGCCACGAGGGTAAGCTTCCCAGAACTAGAGCCTGGACCCGACGCAAGGAATGCCGGGTACGCCCTCCAGATTCACGCCGCCTTGTTCAGCGCAGAACTCCAAAGCCGGAAGCCGGGTATGTGGGATTCTCGGGTTCCATCGCACCGAGCACCGCAAAATGGCGTGGCGGCCACGGGCGTGAGAAGGGGTGGGATGTGTTGTTTTCTGGACCTGGGAGGGGATCACGCGGAGGGCATGTGCGACGACGGACAATCAGCTGGCTTAAAGCTTACTCTCGATCTAGCCCACCGGCCGGTGCCATCTTCGATACTAGCGTAGGGAGCCGGAAGGGGTGGCTAAGAGCTGTTGGTCGGTACGAGCAGTGGCCGGCCGCTCGTCTATCTGGAACGAGACATGCCGGGTAGGAGATGCTAGTGAGGGGAGATCCTCGCAGCCGAGACAAAAGGAAAAGACAAAGCCACGTCAACGAGTAAGCCAAAGAAGAAACTGTCACTTCCGACAACTCGTCTGCGGGGTTTCCAGTCACGACGGCGGGCCCCGCGGAGAAACAAAACTATTGAAGCAAATAGACTTCGACCAGGGACAACTTCCAGCTGAAGCAGGACGAGAGGCAAAAAAGACAAAGCCAAGCTCGGAAGCTCTCCCCGCGCTCGCCCCTCCTGCATGCGACCCAAGTGATCGGCGAGACTAGCCAACGCCACCAACCTTATCGACCTCCCGGCTCACCCCCAAAGCTCCAACAGGGACAGCTAGAGACCCTCAGCCTGCGGCGTTCGGGGTGCTCGGGGCCGAAGGGACAGAGGATGGCGCTCTGGCTTGAGACACCCACCTTGGCTTGGTGCCAGCTAGCCTGGGACGAAAAGCAGGGTCCCTTACAGCTTACGGCTTACCTAGCGGCAACGAAAGCACGGCGGGCGTACACTCGTACGAGCAACAGGTGAGCGTCGTACAGTAGGGCTAGAAGGACCAGACGTTGAGTAAACAGAGAGATCACACTGACACCACAAGGCCCTGGCAGGCACGCGTTAGGACGACGAGGCCATGGGCTCCAGAACGCAGGGTGGCCGGCGAATGTACAAGTAGCACGTCTGGCGGGCGAAGAGGCGCAGCGGCGTCGTAATCGCAAGAGACAACGACTCATACGACACGGAGAGGACTCGTGCCTCGCAGCGCAGCAGGCCGGTGCTTTCCATTCATTCACTCAGGACAGCATATAACACCAATTATACGAGATAACATCCGTTGAGAGCCCGAGTCCTTCGTGGGCGGAAGAAAAAGGTCCGAACGAGGAACATGGGCAAAAGGAACTGACTCAGTGGTGAAACGGGGCGGACTTGAATCCACGGGGCCTAAAATAAACCACCCAAATACATGCAAGCTAAGATGGGGCCACGGGGACTGGAAACAACGTACTTGTATAATGCAAATTGAGGCTTCGCGGGGCCACACACGGCGGGTCCCCGTTGCGGTGCGCGCAGCCCTTGAATGAGCAGAGCTGTTCTCCTTTAGGCAGTCGCTGACACCGGCGTGCTGGATGATCGTCGCTGGGGCCGGAACTCTTGGCGGCCGCCCGCCTGGCGACCCCCTGTTTCTGCCCCTCAACCGGCATCCCTTGCCCCGTACGGTACAACCTCTCCGCAGCCCACACGTTCAGCCCAGCACAGCACCAGGAAATTTCAGACGACGCAGCCAGGGTGCCTCCCGTGGCCACTGCCGGGCTGCCGGCGTTGATCGTCAACGCCTCCCCTGTCAAAAGACGTCACAGCGCCGATCACTGCGGGTTGACAGCAGGGCAGATCAGAGGCGACGATGAAGAACGACAACACCTGAAACTGTCGCTCTGCCGAGGAAGAGATGAAGAGAGGCATTCCGGGTTGCCGGATCGCTGGGGATGAACATGGGGGACGGACGGTCATGAACGGATGGGGCGCCTGTGTTTCACCTTTTCTGGGCGGGAAATGCCAAGGGGGGATTAGCGTGCTCCACCGGCCCCCAACGCACCAGACTGCAACGGCGCCGTAACGGTGCCGTAACGGACGCGCAACGGACGTGGGCACTGGACCGCTGGAGAGTGGGCACAGTGGGAGTATCACCAGCCCAATCAGCACGCCGCCCTTGCCCATCGCCAATCACCGCGGCGTAATAGTGCTGTTTCGACAAGATAGACCAATGGTCCACGTCCAGACGAACCCCCCCCCATCATGCAATCATCATCCAAGCCAGCTGGCAATCCACATATGCTCGATCTCCAATCCATGGCCCCGTCCTGGAGAGGCTTCCGGCTGCTGCGGGTGCTGCAATGAGGCCCGCCGAGGACAAATGCCGCCGTCCACGTCCACGCTGTCCATCACCCTCACAGTGGACAAGGGCCTGCCAGCGATCGAGCCTTGGCCCTGCGATCGTGCCACACCCCGATCCCAGCACCACTGGAGCCGATCCCCACGTCCGCCGATCTCTTGCCGTCTTCGTCCTCATTTGCCTCTTTCCCGCGTGGACCGCGTGCTCGGTAATCTGTGCCATGTGTGCGTGCTTGGTAAACGAGATACAGAAGATAGCAAACGAGGACCTTGCCCAACCCGTCGACCCGTTTGAACCGACACCGGCTGGGCGATTCAACCTCGCGGGTCTGACTTTTCCGATCCTGCCGGGTTGCTGTCGATGGGGCCCCATCCCTTGCGTGGGACCGCCGTTTCCCTCTCGGCGATCGCCGATCTGGGGCGGGCTTACCTGACAAAGAAAAGGCGGAGTTGCATTGTATGTATGTTGGTATTGCCTGTAAATTTCTCTTCAGCTGCCAATGGACGGCAGAGGCATTGTGGGTGCAGCGGCCGGGGGGTGTACAGTATGTGTGTGTCTGGTGTGACACGACATATTTCCAGGCCTGCGCCCCCAAATTTTCTTTCACCTTGCTGCATCCCCAACAATGGATGCCTGCCCGGAGAGGCGAGCCACAACACCCGCGAAGACTGAGGAGTCATACCGCGTGGACAGACACGTATGGGCTCGGTCAGTGTCGGGCAGACTGGGGGCGTGTGTGCGCTGGGCCGTTTGCAGACCGAGGCTGCCGGGGTCTCTTTGGTCGCCTTCCGGGCTTTGCGCAGCGCCTTGCGGCCTCTTGCTGCTGACGATGACAGGGGCAGGGGTTGCTGGGCTGCGACTTGCTCCGCGTACGGAGCACAGAGGAGGGGCCTCGCAGGTTTTTGGTGTGACTCACTGAAAACATGAATGTTGTTGGGGAGCAACAGCGGTGTAATCAGGCATCTCGGAGGAGAGCCTCCATGCGTCGTGGCCTCGATCCACGTCCGCGTCCGCGTCCCCACCGGAATAAGGCGTCCGCTGTCGTGCCCAGGGAATACTTGTATCGGTAAAGGTCTCCTGCCCAACGTGTAAAAGCCACGCCCCCGATTCCGCAGTACCCGCGCTCCGCCAGGCTCGTATATGCTCGGACCCTCGCACTTCGGAAAGCGTCCCGCTGTGGATATGGAAGGAGAAAAGAGACCAACGCAATGAGGAAGCTCCTGGACCCCAATAATACCGTCTGAAACGAGAACAGGGAGCCTTCTTCCAACGTCGCGGGGCGAACACGACGGGGCATGTCGTGCATTAATTAGAAAGGAGACAGAAACTTCTCCATCCCCCATCGGCCCCATCGACATCGTACGTTTGCCGGGATGTCGGCTCCGTTGGAAACTTTGTTTCCCTCGTGCGCACCTGTGGTGGGTGGGTTCGGGGCCCGCACTCTTCCCTTGCATACGCGTACTTGGGGAACAGCAGCCGGGTTCTCCATGGTCATTCGAAGCACCGGCCTTAATAAAGGTGAAACTGGTGGCCTTCCGCGGAAGCCGGCCGTTGCGCTAACGTATGGCCGGAGTCTCGCTAACACCGGGATCAAGGCTCTAACAAAGAAGCCCTCTTCAAAGACACCTTCTACGGCCCCCGAAAAAGAATTAAAACACTCTCCGAATGCGAGTTAAAGCGGATATATGAAACACATTTAGATGACCGAGATTATGAAGGGCAGCGCTGGGTGCTTGCCGGTTTTACGTGAGCCGTTGCGGATGAGCGTGTGCTTGCGAACATAGGGTTGCTTCGCCATGTGCTGCGGATGCAGCTTACACTCCCCCAAATCCAGACTGCCGGGTCCATTATTACAAAGCGCCAGCCCCTCCAGTCTGACCCGAGCAATCCGAATAGCCCGTGCGCGGAACGAAGAACCCACACACAGACACAGCCCTCCTTCGAGAACAACCGACCTCGCGTGGGAAGTGGAAAGCGTGGAGAACAGCAGGAAGGACCATCACAAGCTCCAGACCCCCGGGGGTTCTTCCCAAAATGGCACCGGCGGCAGCAACCTTGTCGGTCAGCAGCGCGGCGCATGGGACTCTGGGCGTGGTCAGCCTGTCCTCCTCGGGTGTCTGCGCGGGCGCGCCATTGGTCATCGCGGTGCGTCTCGATGTGTGAGAGAGCGGAAAAGGGATCGTAGCCTCGCATTCTCGCCATGTTGACGGCTGACTTGCGTGTCTGCGCGCGCAGCAGCAAGGGTCAGCAGGTCAGCAACACCACGTCCGCCTCTCCGGTGCGATGGCAGGGCGGCCTCACGCACCCCTGCCATTGCCCGCACCGGCCCTGCTTGCCTCGCTTTTCGTCCTATGATTCCTTCGCATCAAAACGAAGCAAAAGAGCGGAGAAGAGGGGGTAAAAGGGCGCTGCTGACACAGCCCGATGTGCTCGCGGCCTCTCTCATTGCCGAACGTGATGAGAAATTCCCAGAAGGAATGTCGTCCCGACATGAAGGGTTTAGCGTGGTGATGCTTCATGCTGCGCCTGTTTGCGCTGGTATCCTCTGCAAAGGAGCCTGGCGGCAGGTTCGGCGAGCTCAGACCGTTTCTCGGTGCTCACCGACGTCCGTAATCCATGTCCAATCCCATGTGACTGTGGGTATGGGTACAGTGCGCAAGCGTTGACTCACCCCAAAACCCCCGAAACGGCCGGGCTGCTCACTGGAATTTGGCAGGGGCCGCGTGTTGCCCAATAATGTAAGGCAGCCAGATCGAGATCCAGTGCAGGAGGCGAAAAATCAAGGGCAGAACGCTCCGGATTCCTCGGCCGTGCACAGCCAAGCCCCCAACACCGAACTCGCCGAAGCCGCGCGAAAAGGGCGAACCGTTTTTTCTCCTTTTGGTCCGAACCGCAGCGCCCACCGCACCGCCGCCCCCAAATTCCTGAGCGCCTCGGCAGGGCTTGTGTCTCGGCGGTATGTATGTACGTACATGAATTGATAGGGACGGAAAACTCAAGCCCCTGGCAAGCCGCCCAGCGACCGGCGCGTAGGTAGTGGTGCGGGCGCCTAAACCCCAAGGGCCCAGCAAAAGAAGCTCTGCTCCCTGAATTCATGGCTTCGGGTCGAAAGGCACCGGTAAGCTTTCTCCGGCGGGCGAGCAGAGCCTATTTGCAGGTTGCTGGTGCTACGGGAGGTGGCGTTGACGGCCTCCATTGGGGTCTGGTGGGAACATGAACTCTAACGGTACCGGATCCGTCGCCACCTCAGCAGCACATGCAACATTGAACCCCTGCAATTCCCACGCCCCTGCCCGCCTGGCCACTCCCCCTCCCCACCCCTCTGACCAGAATAACTTTCATTTTGTTTACCCCCCTCCCCCTTGTCCGCGCCTTGGAAAGGATTGCATCCCAGCTCTGCACTCTCCCCCCCAGTCCACGTATATATCGTTCGCGTCCGCCCTCTCCCCCACTGCCGAGCAAAATCGTCTTGCCAGGAATATCCCAAGAGCAAACTCTTCTTCGACATCGCGAACGGGCTTTTGTTCGAAACAGGACCACAGGAGCGCGCAACAACACCCACACTCCATTGTTTACACACACGCCACATACCAGTACACCCCACCAGAACCGGCGCTAGGCAGTGGCTTTTCTCTCTCGGTATGTATTTGTATCTCCACGCACATCCCGCCCTGGGCCATCTCGTCCGCCGATCCCAACCTTATTTCCCCTCGGTGCTGGTGCCTACTTATATCTCGCGGCCCTCTCCCACCTTCACCCTCCCCCTCCGCCTCGCCCAACACTCCAAGCGAGCACTTCTTTTTCGCGCCGGCCACGAAAAAAACAACAGCATACCATTCAGCCTTCTTCTTCGAGACAACCTTGTTGACTCTTTCTTCTGCTAGTCCAGAACCAACCAACAGACCCAGAGTTTTGAACGTCTATTCGCCCTCTGGCCCTCGCGCCAAAACACAGCCTTTCGGTCTGCCCCCCGCCGGCATTCCAGCACGATAGAAACGAACACACACCTAGGGGCCGTCCTCACGATTATGCCCTCGAGCTCACGCCCGAAACCGCGGCACGGCAGTGCGTCCTCAGGCTCCTCCTCCTCGGGCTCCTCGTCCGACCTCCCGTACGGCATGGACATCCGCCAGCCCGTCGCCTCGGTCCGGGTGCTCCGCTGCATGCGGTGCGCCAAGATGCAGGAGGCCACTACGACCGACGACATCTCGTCCTGCGGCATGGTGCGCATCGGCGAGGGCATCTACTACTGCCAGCGCTGCGCCAAGTCGGTCGGCTACACATGATAGGGGGACGCCGTCGGTGATGTAGAGCTGGTGCTCTGCGCTCCGAACCTTTCTCCTTGATCCAACGCAAACGAATGTTATGAAGTAGAAAAAACAACCCAGAAACCCAATTCCTTTCGACGACCAGCTCCGGTAGCTAGACTACCACTCGGCGCGGTCGAGCTCCAGGTCCCGCCAGCGAACCGGGCGCTACGCCGCGGGGATTACCCAGCCTGGATGGCCTCGAGTCTACGCACATGCACAGGGCACAACCCGACCCCCTTTGTGCGACCCGCTTCGTGGAACGGGAGGTCGCCTAGGAATATCGCAACCCTGACTCGGCCTCGAACACGGAACACCAGCACAGGCCGAAACGCCTTTTTGGCCAACCCGGGAATCGCGCCATGTTGATTGGGCGGGGTCTGCGCCTCCCTTCCGTGTTTGGCTACTTTTGGCGGCCTCGCACTGCGGGCTTTGCATGGGCATCAATGGATGCGGCGATTGGCAGGACACATGCGCAGGGCCTGGAGCGACACAATTTCTATTCTCGACAGCCTATTTTCGCTCCCATTCTCGCCGGTAGCTGGTTCCCACTTCGGAGATCCCGGCATGGGCGCTCGGTGGCATGTCGGGGGTCTGCGCCTTTATCCCTCGGGTCGCCGACAATGCGCAGCGGACACCGAGCGAGCGAACCCCGCGCTCCAAAGACGGCAACGAGCGCCAGCGCCAGGAGCAAGCCACGCGCCCCACCTTAATGCTCGAGTCATCGTCGATCTCGTCGCCTTCCCCGCGCCCGTCCGCCCTGGACCTCGCTCACCTCGCCGCCTGCCCAAACACGCATTGTCAACCTCGGGAGTGCTCTTCGGGCTTGGGGAAGCGGGGGCGCCGGGGCAAATTGCCGCCCGCCTATCACCGAGCGCAGAATGGACAACTTTCCGCTTCGAGCCGCGTGCACCGGGCGGTTATGCGAGCGCATGGATGGGACAGTGGCAGTGGCAGGGATCCCGTCGTTGCGTCGGCTGGCGCCCGGCTGCAGCGGCGGCTGGGAAAAGCGATCGGCGCGCGTCGTCCTCCCTCTCCCGTTCCGATCCAGAGCCCGAATCCCCGATCCCCGGCGCCTCGGGCGAATTTATCTCGCATTCCAATCTCTTCGTCTTAATTCGGTCGCTTTCTCTCTGGAACACCCCCCTTTCGTCCCAAGGGTCTTCCACAGTTCTTTTTTTTATTCTCCTTTCTATTTGCTCTCGTTGTACGAAAATTTCCTTTGTCTGCGGTCTTGGCATAGAATTGGGAAGTGGAGCTTCCCGCAGCATTACATGTGTTCAACTGGGTGAGGTGGAGACTGGAGGAACGGTCCAGAATGCGACGCTTTTTGTCTTGATCGTTTTATTGCGGCATTTGCAAAACGGAGCGATTGCACAAAGAGTGGGCGTTTACTTTTTTGTCTTCTTCTTGTTTTCCTCTTCTCGTCTTTCGTTTAAGGATACCACTTGAGCATGGAGTTTTGGCAATGGGATCCTTGTTTCGATCTAAAAGAACCTGTGTGTTTACCTCGTGTCTTGCCTACCCTCGCGGGAGGGGATTACTGGAATAATTATTGATACATGTAACATGAGCGAATACATCCACCGCATCAGAAACCAACTCCTTCCGTATCATGCTCGGGCGTGTGTGAATGGCGATAGGGAAGATTGACGTCCATCTTACTTGATTTGCTGTCACCACCCCGTTTCAATCCTTGCTGACAGGCTTTCCTGCTCGCTCGTATTGCCGTGCCAGCAGGTTTTTCTATTGCTGGCTTCCCGCTGGTGCAGATATTCGTATCAATGAGAGTACGTACATACATACGCATGCGGTTGGTCCCGCCCTTGCTCCGCCCCGCCCCGCCGCGTCAACCGACAGCCGGGCCTCCCGTCCCCGTCGCCGTCGCCGTCGGCGGCCGCGCCCCCCACCCCGGGCCAATATGCTGCCGGCTCGGCAACCAAACCGCCTATATTAAACCTAGCGATACGCGGGGGTCCTGTCTGATCCCCACGGCCGCCACGCCTGTGGCTCCTGGGCGGGAATCTTCAATCACCCCGTCCTCCATACCTTCTCCGCACTTTCAGGCGCGTTGGCGGGGCATGTACGATGAGGTCATAACGTGTCCTGCTCGGCGCGCCCCACAGGCGCATCGAGCTATCGCGGATTCGGCATGGCGCGGCCATGTGGGAGGACCGATGGGGCACGACGCGATCCTTGTGGCCGGCGGGCACAGGCGGGCTCTGGGAACGGCGTTTGTTGCAACGTTCTTGGTCCCGTTCTGTTTGGTGAGGCGGGTCGCGTTGATGGGGGTTCCAATGCCTTGGTTCAACGACTCGGTCCGGGCCGCCGCCTCTTTGCAAGTCGCGCGGTCCCCGCTTCGCTCACAGTTCTTTCGGGGCCAAGAAGGGAAGACGAGACGCTGCGCCTCGCACCCGGCCGTCTGGCACGGGGGCTTCCTCCTGCGCAGGAGCTTCACCGGACCCGGGGAATCAAGAATCTCACCCACCCCCACCACCACCATGTTTCACTCAGAGAATCGCCAGATAAGCTCAAAGCGAGCATTCCCGTTTCAAGGATGAATGCCGGACGAGGGTATCGCATGACGGAATGCCGACACCAGCTCGCCCTGCCCTCCGCCCCGCGGCCTGGGGTGAAAACCCGTCCGCCCCTCCTTCCACGAGCCACTTCTCGGAGCTCGGCCCAGCGTTGTTCTAGCAGCGGAGCGAAGGAGGGGCGTGTGCAGAGCTCGTTAATGCCACGACCTGTCTGCAGGGGAGAGGGAGCAGGGCGGCGCAGAACACGATGTGAGGGGGTTTGGGAGGTGATACGGGGGATTCTTGGTTTCCGCAAGTGCTGGGATGCGTCTTGTAGCTGGAAGCCGTATCACCGCGGCGGACCGCCCTGAATTCTGCCTCTTCAAGAAGGAAGTGTACAGCTTGGCGGGGATTGTATCGGCCACGAATCGAGAGGTCGGGCGTGGACGCGGCCGTGGGAGGCTCAGCCCGGGGATGCCAACGCCAATGCCGCCATGCCACCTCCTCCAGGCACCTCGTTGCATTGCGGACGCGCCAAGAAGCGGTGGAAATAACACCCCCCGTGTAACTGGCGATAGCTTCTCCCCGCAACCAGAGCCCAAGCTGGGCGGGAGTTGCTCTTCTAGCTGTGATGTGTTGGCGGGCTTCCGTGTAAGTTGCAGCTAACACCCCCGGGGCGCTGTAGCTATTTCGGGTTGCAAGAACAAGTGTGCCCTGGACTATAAGCACTTGTGCAGTCTGCGCATACATACTGCCGAGCCCCGTTTCGCAGCACCGTCATTTCGAGCCGGAGGTGAAGCACAGGCTCGGTGGTGCAGCTTCGGATGGGGTTGAACCAGGCATGGTGCTACATGTAGCAGCTTTACGGCGGTACGTTGTGGCTCGACATGCACCGGCTCGACAAGTACTAACAACAGCTTGCCCTCGAAGCCAGCTAGCTAGGAGTTCTCTGGCCCGACAGCTCTATATCTCCTGCCTTCAATATTTCCCCATACGTTTTGGTCTCGACGACTTACAGGGTATTCCGAGTCCCATCTACTATCCCGTGCACATTGGACGAAGCCAGATCAACTGGCCGGCTCGACTCAACTCCGCCGTGGTGCGTCGCACAGCTCCAAGCCAGCCCACGATCACGAAATGCCACTTCCCAAAATCCCATGTCCAATTTCCCTCGTCCCGTACCTTTCCCGCATTCCCCGCACGCACACACGCCCCTAATCGGGCACCACTCCGCTGATCGCAACACAGGCGGTGCATCCCCCCCTTTGTTCCATCCGAAACCCTCCCCCCGCTCTAAGTACATATGTCATTGTGCTTCTCTTGGCCGCGTTGTCTTCATGCACGGCGATGTCATAGTGTGGGATGCGGGCGGCGGGGTCGGTCTGGGACCTGCCGCTGCGGCATTACGTAGTGCGCAGTGCTCAGGGCCCGCTGAGGGCGTTTTGGCTTGGAATTCCGGGGGGATGATGACGATGGGGAGGGATGATGGTAATGAAGGTGGTGGTCTGGTGCTGTGGCTCTGGGAGAAGGGCGTAGACCCGGCCATTTCCCCAGGCCGTAGCCGCCATCGACTCGCCGTGTACTTAAAGCGCCGGCCCCGACCTTTCCCAGCATTCCTGTATGGAGGAATTGTCTTTTCTCCCGTTTCGAGACCCTCCCGCCATCTGGCTCCCGCCGTGGGCTCGCCTCACCACGTCAAAGCTAACCAGCGGCCCACGGGCTGTACCATCACCATGGCACGCAGCACATGGCATCGTTCCCTCCGGGGTCCCTCCCAGTACATATACACCAATAACATCACCATGCGCCAAAACAACAGCCAGGAACCACCACGACCCTCGCACGCCCCTCCTCCCCGGCCCTTCAACACCTCCCTTGTAGACCCTGCCCCGGGGAGCCCAGCCTTGGCTCCCAATGAGCGAGCCGGAGGGCGCTGCTGAGCCCACATCACCTCGCATGGTGCACCGAAGCGACGACGTGGTTTCGTGCCACCGGCCCAATAACCGGGCAGGAATCGACGAGACGGGGACGCAAGGCGGAGGAAATGCTCCTGCGGGGCGTGCGCCCGCCCCAATCTCCGATAACAGCGGAACCCTCGATCCGACACGCCCTCATGATTCCTGCACTTGACCTCTTTTGCGGTAGACGTCTCGATGACGATATGTATGGGGTTTCTGGCGTGGCCGGTGCGATGAGGAGGATACGAATCCGGTTTAGGGCGGCCGGGCCTCTCAGCTGCGAGTGCCGCTGAGGTTCCAGCGTCTTGCACGCTGAACGACCCTGCGTCTTGGCCCACGAGGCGTGCTGTTTCAGGGCATCACCAAGCTGGAGCTTCCACTGAAGCTATGCTGAGCCGTCCAATTGACTCATGTTGAAGCCCCGAAAACCAGAGCCCAGCAACACACATTGCGACGTGCCCGCGCTCTCCAAGCAGATCCGAACCCCGCTCGAAAAGACGTCAACTCTCCGCCGACTCCTCGTCGAAATCCCATCACGCATTCATAAACAAGTGGGACACCCGCCCACCAGCGTCCACGGAGTCGCCAATTCGACGGGATGACCCATGCCTGACCTCATCACGCATGCGGCACGGCATAAAAGGCACCGGCGCCGGGGAATTCAAGAGGTGAGCGGCGAAAGGGAGGGGGCGTCGATGTATGCGCTATACCCACCCTGTCGATAAACTGCCGTTTCCGAGCTGGGCGCCGGAGAAGATCCCCGAAACGGAGGTTGCCTTGCTCCCCCTCCCGCCGCACAAACGTCTGCATCGTGTCGCGGGACGATCGGACTCCAGGGACCCAGTGCCTGACGGAGGTTTACGGAGGGCTCACCGACGACAGGCTTCCGTTCGTCGGTGAAGTCGGTGAGGGCCTGACGCTCAGCTCTGCGGCTACCCGTCGGATATGGCCCTTCGACATCCATCCCCTCGGACGTCGCGGCGGTAAGCCACCGCCCACGAGAACGCCGCCTTACCGACTCTCTTTGCCCCGCTGCGATGCGCATTCCCGTCCGTTGCCTTGACCGGGCGGACGCCTGACCTCCTCCGCCCCAAGCCGCACCCGCCGGAGCCCCCCCTTCTGGACGCCTTCTGGAAGCAATATTGCGGCCGGCCGCCTAATGCGGGTAGCCTCACCGACGTTCCCCCCTCCGCCTCCAACCCTTCATCCGACGGGAGGGCTCTAACCGATCAAGGGCGGCTTCCGTAGACGGCCACCGGACCGCCCGTGGCGCAACGCCGTGTTTTAGAACTGAATTCTTTGCCATTTGTAGACTCCAAGGGGGCGCTTTCAGGTCATTACAGCCATGTCCCCATCCCATGCATCCCAACGCACGTTCCCGACACCCAAGAGTAAAAATCCCGAGTAAGCTAGTTTACACGCCCAACGCCCATCACGAACAGAGCAGAGAAAAACACTCTCTTCCCAGACCGCCTCGCTTAGTCCTCCATCTTGACGTCCTTGCCGCCAGACGGCGCCTTTTCGAGGTTCTTCAGGAGATAGCTCCGCTTGAAATACTCGTTCGGGTGCACGATCGTCTCCAGCTGCGCCGCGGTCATGATGGACTCGTCCCTGGCCTTCTTGATCTCCGGCTTGTGGAGATGCTCAAACACACTGGTCCCCTGTGTTAGTCGCCAAAGGATCTCGCCGAATAGGGGGGATATAAATGAGGGGACAGGCACTCACCGATTGCAAGCCATGTGATACTTCTTGCCGTCCCGGTCCTCCTTCACTCCCTGCAGCACGCCCTTATCCGTGACCCCCATCCCCTGCAGCAGTCCCGCAAGGTTATCCATGTCAAAGTGCCGATACGGGCACCCGTGCGCCTCGCCCGGCCCGGGTGGGTTCTCCGTCAGGATCTTCTGGCAGCTGTACGGGCTATACCCGCCGCCCCTGCGGTTCGCGTCGCCGCCAACATCGCCGTACACGTGGCGCACGTTGTACCGGTACTCCTTGTTGAACGTGTCGTCCGTGATCTTGCTGAAGCCCGTCCGCCAGAAGATGAGGCACTCCTCGAGGTTGAGGCCGATGCCCTTGAGGAAGAGCGAGTACTGCAGCCGCCCAAAGTGCTTCAGGTGGGCGTCGCGGCGGAGCGAGCGGTGGAGATTCGCCATGCAAGCAGGGTAGTGCTGCGAGAGGGAGTCGATGTTGCGGGCGGAGATCTCTGCGCCCTCGGGGAGCGAGCTGTTGGACATGTAAGCACTGTCCGGGGTGATGAAGTTCTTGGAGAGGTGGTTGAGAATCGGCGTTAGGCGGTCGTCCTCGTCGAGGCGGGGGAGGCGGCGGGCCGTGAGCTGGACGCATGTTAGCACAACACGAGTTGAGCCCCATAGGCTGCTAGAGGGCCTCCTTACCTCCAGTTGCTGGTCTAGCCGTCTCGAGAACTCCGCCACGATCATGCTCGTCTGCTCCCGGCCGGGCACATATGCCTTCCCACCATGCACCACCACCCTCCTCCCTTCCACCAGGTCAGGAACCTTGGTCCAGTCAACCTTGACCCACACCTCGTCATCGACGCTCGTCCTCCCTCCCAGACTCGCGTGTAGATCCTCCCTCAGCTCAGTCTTCTCCGCCTCCGTGACAGACTCGAACCAGTCCAGCCCCAGGGTCTGTACGAAGCTGTTCAGCTCGCTTGGTCCGGTGTTCTCCAAGCGCAGGCGGAAGAGCATGGTCTCGACGCGGGTAAAGCGGCGGCGCAGGTCCTCGGTCGCGGAGAAGGCGAGGCGGAGGATGAAGTGGCTGTAGTGGTCCTTCTGGCGCTGCTTATCGCGCTTCTCCGTGGGCGCGGTGTCAGGGCTGAGGGGGATATTCTTCTCTAGGTAGGTCTTCATCCTGTTGGAGAGTTCTTCGCCGGTTATGTTGCGGAACGAGCAGCCCTCGAGCTCGCCGAGCACTGGGGGCACAACAGAGTTAGTTCCGCGGAAAGGAGCGCCGGAGGGCTTGCACATGCCAAGATATACCTTTTAGACGGTCGATTGCCCATTGCTCGAACTCTTCGAGCTTGATATCCGCAGTGGGGGGCTTGGTGTAGAAGTTGAGGCGGTGGGGGTAGTCGGACGGCTTGAAGGGAGCCTCGGCGAACTGCTTCTTACGGTGGTCGAGAACATTTCGCCGCTTGGGCTCGTGTCTGTTGTAGTCTGGCCGGAGCATCGTGTCTTGTGGGGCTGTTGCAGTCTCAGGGTGGCGGTGATGTTGAAGATGCAGCAGATTTGGACTCTGGTGTTGGCCGTGTCTTCAAGCCGTGATCGCGGGAACGCGTCGAGACGCGTTTGTGGAACCCCATTAAACGGGTATTCTACCGCAGTATACCCGAACCTTCACATGCAACTCGCCCATAATACAAAGTAATTAGGCTCACTTTTGGCCGTCCCAACAACATTGAAGCGACCGTCGCGGAAAGCCGGGGCCTCAAGCGCTGGGTCACATGCTCGTTCGTGTGGCCGGGGTGAACTTAGCATCGTCGCGTCCGATTTACACGTTTCTTAATCATGTCGGAGCCTCCCGCGTCACCTTTTGCGGGCGAGGCCGTATTTATAGCCCTGGCTGACAGAGGCGGGATTCCTAAAACTTGCAGCAACAGCTGGCGCTTACTTACCCCGCCGTGCACGCGGAGGCCCTGCGCCTATTATGTGCGCACCAAGGCCACAACCTACTGACCGTCGCCCCTGTGGGCCACTGTTGCCCATGCTGGTGCATATCAGACTTGTCTCGGGATCCGTCTTTTGTTCATCTCTTCAAGCTTCGACGCAGGCGAGGCTCCATCACCCACCATGTGACCTGGCCGACAAACGGAAGCTCGGTCCTTGAACTGCTCCGTCTAGAACAAGTGCGGTGGGCTCTCGCCCTTGACATCCTCGATTGCCATTGTTTCCAACCCCGAAGCGGATCCGACCAACAGTGGAAGCGGAAGTGGAAGCTGCGAGTTCGTCCCCGGATCCACCTGCCGGGATTGTCGGCTCACTGCCGCCCATTCCCAAGTCGTGCAGGAAGGCGTCACCCGCCAATTCCTAATTCCTAAAACCGCGGGCTTCGATCCAATACCTCTTCCGCCGAACGCACGTCCAGCCTCTCCACAACCAACTAGGCCGTTCGCTCGTTTCTTGAGAGATAATCCGAATCGACAAAACACTGACAATTGGTCTCGTCTCCCATTTGTTTTATCCAAGATCCGTGAAAACAGCCCCATGGCTCTCTCTCTTAGCAGACGGGAGCACAAAACAACCGACACTAACATCTTCTGTCAACATCCTTGCCAGCGTAAGCTTTGCGTTTTAGTTCACTACATGTCCGCGGTCCGTTGTCGACGCTAAGTATCTCCTCGTCCGAAATCTAGTCTGGCGACCAATCCGCCATGGATCCCTTTCCCCAGCCCGCCATCAGCTGGAACAGTCAGACGCCAGCGTCTCTTCGATCTTCCGCCATGGTACCTCATTTCACTTATACTGAGTCTTTCGAGGGGTGAGTGCCAGTGTTCCTGTGTTGTGCACCCGGCTGGTCTTCTGACATGGACCAGCGGCGCCGTCTATTCCGGCATCTCGGCCGGCCGGGGCAAGTTTATAGCAGTGGAAGAGATCAGGCCTGCCCCCTGTGTCGCATTCACAGTTGTGAAGGACCGGCTAAAACGAACAATCTCCGTTGATGTCCAGAGCCGCTCACTTATACACACCATCTCCAACGCCCTTGGCACGTACATGGGGCCAGCGGGCTCGGGCTCGCCTCTCCCAGACCTCCGCACTCTGCTGGACATGTACGATCCATTAAAGCAGCACCTCGAACTTCTACAATCACAAATTCCGCACCATGTCGAGACCCAAGAGTTCAGGCTTTTGGTAGAAGACTTCCTCCTGGACCGGGCCGTCTTCGAAGGACTGGGCTTGGAACAGACCGATCGCCCCTACGTATTATCGCAAGCACAACTCCGGGACCTCCATGAGCGTAGCGTCGACACGGGCCTGGATGTGCTTGAAGACTGCTTTCGCCTCGGAATAATCCCGTTCGATATGAGTGATGATGACTTGAGTGCACTCACCCAACGCTATTCACAAATCGCCCTATCTAGCGACCTCGTCGCCCCGGACGCGTTAGGGCGCCGGGCGCATCCGAAGAGCTTCGCTCCTCCTCATGACCCTGTGTTCGCTCTAGGTGGCACAGAACCGGAACCACCCAGCTCGTACCAATCCTTTTCTAACCTGGCGCACCGAATCAAGGGACCTCAAGCAGCAAGCCCGTCCCCTACCGTCTTCGACCCGCCACCATATCAGGTACCGATGGCTGAGGACTCCGTCGACGGTGTCTTCAGGTTTGAGTCTCCTCTCAGGCCAGGGCCAACCTACGAGCGACACGCATTGGACGACTCGGCAATTGGGCTCAGCAGTGGTTACTTCACCTCCCTGTCCGAGCTCGAGGACCCGAATTTGTTCGGCGGATTTGGGGAATCGGCGCCGCTGCTCCGTGCCAGGGCTAGCTCCTTTCACACCGGAATGGGGATCGTTGACACCACCCTCAGCCTGCCACTCGAAGACTACTTTGGCCAGTACACGACGTCACGCTCGGAAGGGGCTCCGGCGGATGGCGTAGGTATGCTAAACTGGGAGACCGAATCCGAGCCAGTGCTCTTTGGGGCTCGGCCAAGTTTGTCACTACCCGTCCCGCCTATTCCCACGCCGGCGTTGGACGGCGCACCAAGCACCAGCCAAACCTACAGTTCTGAGGTGGTGAAGGGAAAGCAATCCTCACACTTGCTCCGCCAACAGCTTGGACGCAATCTTATCGCCTCACTCACCCGCCTCTGCAGGACGGTGTGCAATTCCGTAGGAAAGCGCGAAGCGGGAAGTCTGGAATCAACAATCTTCTCTCACTTCACATCGTCAATGACTGTGTGGAGCGGGGGGATTCGCATCTTTCGACAAACCATCGATAACCACCCTCCCCGCGGCCTCCTCGAGGTCCTTGACTGCCTAGTGGTGGCGACTGCCATATGCACAGCCGTGGCGTCGTATAAAGACCAAGACGATGAGTCCATGTACTTTGAGTAAGCTGAGCTGGCCCGGAAACTCATAACCTTGCTAATCCACCAGGTTTGTCAATGACATGGGCCGTTGGAGGTCTATTCTAGATCCAACAGAGCAGCCCCTATTCGACAAGATAGCACTCACGTTGTGGCTCTCCGTGAGTCTCGGGGACCCGGCTCCTGAGCGAGACAAGGACAATCTCGTCAAATTTCACGAGTCAATACAGGACCTCGTCACCTTCGGGAAAGAACAGCCCCGTGTGCCGGCGAGGTCGGTCCCGTACGCGACCCGACTCAGTGCCATCCAACGGGAGAGCACCTCGAACGAGGACGAGCGATCCCAGGGCGAGGCAGCAACTGGCCCGATATCAATACCAATACCCGGAAGCAGTGCACGGAAGCGCGTGTTCGACGAGTCGTTGGACATGGAGCCGGATTTCGAGGATGAGTTTTCGATCAACGACGTCTTTGACGTAGACCTTTTCCTAGCGCAGAGCGTGGGGGATGACACCACGACGCCAGAGGTTCTCGATCTGGGGTGGAATGACATCCTATCCACGACGGTGCTCCTGCTTGCGTCTACCGCCTTCTCCGCTTACTTGACCTTGGCGGCCGGTGAGCCCCACTGCTATAACCATTTCACTGCCGGGCTGTGGAATAGCTGACGCGTACAGTGATTCATCGCGACTTCGATGCGGAACCGATCCTCGCTCTCTGGCGCCGGCCGAGGAGCTACTCACGGTCATGCGACATTATCAGCCACTTCATCGAGAGCGTCGGTGGCCGCCAGGGTGGATTCAGGGGCGTCCCTTTGTACCGTGCGCATTCTCTAGACCAGGGGATCAAGCGCCTTTCTTTATCTACGATGTCTGCACCGTCCACGGGGCACATGTGGCCGCCTTCGGCCTGGGCGAACCAGACGCCTGGGTCTCTGCGGATGCGGGCCCGCGCGTCCGCGGCTCCGAAGTAGGTTATGCCCATGGTGAACGTATAGGGCGTCGTTTCTGACTTGATGTTTCTCAGCACATTGCACAGCTCAGCGATGGACTTGTCCCACTCACTAGGCGCTGTTCCCCAGCCGAAGCGCCTCCGGTGTCACTCGGCGAGCTGCCAGAAGACCTTCTCGAGCGTGAGCAACCGCAACAAGCACATGCGCGAGGGGTGCCAGAACAGGGAGAAAACGGGGTATCGGTGCCGGAATGAGCACTGCCCCAAGGTGCTGACGACGAAGTGGTACCGGAACACGCATGAGACGGAGCGGTGTCGGTATAGGGGGGTAACAGGGCAAATGGTCGGTGAGAAGGGAGGCTGATAGCCCGGTCCTCTTTACGAGATATGCGTGGCTTCTTTGGATTTCGGTTCATTTGGATTGGCCTGGGCGTTCGAAGATACCATGGGATATTGGGAGTTTGGGGCGTCGTTTTAACTTTATCTATGGGGTGGATGTTGAATAGGCGTGTGAAGAGTGACGGGTACGGACCAGAGCCGATGATATATATATTAGGCTTGGGGCGAGGTGGGAGGGCTGTGTTTGCGGAGCGGGAACGGGAGATATATCCTTGTTCTTTACCATCAATGTACTCGGTAATTGAAGTCCAACATTCCAGGGGTGTTCAGGCTTCTGTTGCCCTTCTTGCAGCTCCATGTTCAATGAGGGATTTCAGCAGAGGAGATACCAAGAGCAATGTCTTCGAGTGGTCTTAAGGCCCTCCTAACAAGAAGGAACGAGTAGCCGCCGAGGTAAGCACATTGGCCGTATCCGACAAGTCCGGTTCCCGGATGAATCCGCCAACTCCGGAGCTAAGTGTCCGTCTGGGACATCTGATGGGCTTTGAGGGGGCGCCCGGAGCCCTTTGGTCTTATACCCCGGGGTACAAGCTTGCACGCCGAGTCTCACAGCTTCCCGCCCTCCTTCCTTTGGGCATTCTGCCACCGGCAACGCTCCAGGCAACAGCACTTTATCCCTTCGTGGCTTTCTCCAAAAATAGCGCAGCTGCAGGTGCGGGACCGAAGCGGGAGAGACCAATTGGCTTCGAGGCTCAGACAGCGTGGCCGAGACCAGGGCCAATCAGAGGCTCTGCGTCAGGGGGATGGGGGAGGCCTTGGCATGGATTGGGCGCTGCGGGGAAAGCGTGGAGGGGCCCGAAACACGCTGCTTTCGTGCAGGGCGCGGCGGGGGGGAAAGAGGGAGTTCAATGACGGAGCTCAATGGGCGCAGCACCGAGACAGCGCCCGGTCAGGGCGTCCGCTATGCGTGTAGGGGCTGCGGTCAGGCGGGGGTGGTGCTGTTCTGGCGTGGGGCCAATTACAAGGTGAGTCAACGGCTCGACGCCCGACGGGGCGCACGGGAAGCATATCAAGGTGAACCCGCTGGCGACGTGTACTTACAAGTATGCTACCCATGGGACGGATTATTAAAATAATGTTGCAATACAGCTTTGCTCCCCCTCCCCTTGGCAGGTTGGTTGACGCGCCCGGGGACGGCAAGCTACATGGGTGGGTGGATGGCACGCGGCAGAAGATCACCGTGTAAGTGGCGCTTTTGCTTGCCGCATCAGGACACCCCCCTCATCCAAATTTGGAGACGGCATGCCCCCAGGTCGGTAAAATGCCAAGACCCACGGAGGGGCAGGTGAGCTGATGGACTTGCATTCATACAAGTGCGAGCGAGCAGGAAAACCCTAATCGGGGGCCTGCCGAACGATGGGCAGCAAGATCTGGGAGATCCAATTTAACTAAATGCCCGTATTCGAGCAAGCGCGTTCTCTTATCCATGAAGGACCACCACCCCGTTATCATCTGACAGGGCCAGAGCTTTGGGGGAAGTGGAACGCTAACATCGCTGTCATTTCTTAGGCGCCGCTTGGGATGGAGCCGCCCTCAGCGGGCCAATGAGGCGGGACGGTGCCCCGGCGTAGGGCGGCGCGATCGCATGCGATTTTCGGTAGAGGTCGCCGCTGGGAAGACACAAGGCGGTCCGGCCATGTAACGTATTATTCCACCTCTAACCGATCCTTTTCCCCCTTGTAGAATGCGGGACGAAGAGCATTTGCGTCGCCCGTCCCGTTCCGTCGTGCTGCAAGGAAGGATCTGCCGAAGTTGAATTGGAACTTCAATCAATACCATTGATGTGGCTTGGTCCAAGGGAGTCCGAGGAAGGGAGGAGACCCAGTCCAACCAAGACCATGAATAATCCGAATGTCCATCGCCCGCATGTACATACATATCCATTGATCCTGGAAAGCAACAAATTGCAGCATGATACGTAGACCTGCCTCGCCCGAGTAGGTGTTGCGCTTTCCCTGGACCTCATTTCGCGCCTTCCCTGTCTGGTCGGAGGAGTCACGAGCGCGGAGCACGAGCCGCCGCTCCTGCCTCGAACCCGCGCAAAGTCCGCCTCAGTCTCAGTTTCCCTCTTCAAGCCAGAGTAGGTGGTAACATAACGCTACATATGTACATACCATCGCCCGCCTCCACCGAGTTCCCCACTGCTGCAACACCACAATCTCGACTCACGTTCCATCTCCCGTCCTTTATTACCCTTTTCCCCTCAACCTTCGAAAGGGACCGACTCCCCCCGCAACCAACGAACCCCAGCCAGCCAGCGGTTCTGTCACTCGACCCGCGATTTGTTGCGCACCGCCACCCTCGCTCAGCCTTCGTTCCGCCCCCCGGAGACGCAATTCGCTGCATCTCTTCAGCAACCCGGAGCATTTACCAGCGACGGGAGACGGGAGGGGAAGAAAAAGGTGTGCTGGCGGAACACAACGGAAAAGGAGGGCACCTGCTGTGAGTGACACACTGTCGCACCGCGTTTCGTCTCTCGGGCGAGTTTTAATCCGCAGTCCCCATCGCCCACCTGATCGTCCTCGACCTTTATCCCGCTTCCCTGCCCGCGCTCCTTCGCTCCCACACTCTTCCGTGCTGGTGCTAACATTGCCCCCTCACCCAGGCAGCCCAGCACCTGCGAGTCCGCTCGCCGGTCACTCTGCCGCTAGTCGACTTGCCGACGGCCGCCACGTCGAGCGCCCGCCTGTAGTCGTCCTGCCGCTCCGCGCCCTCAGCACCGGCTGCACGAACGCCCCTCTACCCCAAATATGTCCGACCCGCAGACCCGACCCGACCGACCAGAAAGTCTCACAGACCACGCTCTAGACGGCGACTCTGCTCCCATTCCACGCTCTACCATATCTCACAACACCACCCGCGATGTCACTCCTATCCAGACTTCCTTCGACCTACCGACGACTCCCTCCCGCGACTCGACGCTGCCGTGTGTCATAACCTCGAGGTTCTCGCTCACTGCGAATCCTGAATTCCGCTCCGAGACGACCGCGCCCTCTCCTCCCCGACTAGTCGACCCCTCGTTCACACCCGAGCTTCCCTCGCCTGCGGCGGGCGCAGCCGCACCCAGCTCGAGGTCTAGCAGTATACGCTTCCATGCTGGCCAGGACAGCACTTCACCTACGCGTTCCGACGCTGACGAGGACAAGCGCCGGCTCTCCGCGAGTTACGCTCCCCAGCACCAGACCTCCAGCTCGAGTCTGGTTCCCATATCTCGGACGCCGAGTTTCAAGAAGACGATCGGGAGCAGCGCCGGCAGTGGCTCTGGAACCAGCTCGATAATACCAAGCCCCATAATATCTGCGTTTGGAGACGTAACGCCCCTCCCGTCGCCCCTTCTATCTCACCATTCCCCGGGCCCTTGGCGATCCTTTGCGCGGCCGCCATCCGTCGAGGGTGTACCAGCATCCGACCTCTTGACAGAGAGTCCCAGAACAAGCCTCGACGGGGCCCTGACCGCCGCACGCCGCGGGAGTCCGCCGTCGCTGCTGACGGAGGGCATGGCGCGTGGTGACCGGTCAGACGGCTCATCTGGCGCGCCTCGCCAGTCACAACATGGGCGCAACCGCAGCATAAGCTTGTACACTCCGGACTCTTTATCGGTGCCTAGGCGGCACGCCACGGTCTCGGGGCCCCATGGCACGCAGCGCGAGTCAGAGCCAGAGCCACAGATGCGCCGGGAGTTGCACCTTGCCGAGTCCCGCGGCATCAGAAAAACCGCCGTCGCGAAGCCGCCGACGCCGCCGCCTAGCGAGTCGTCTCGGGATGCAAGCGACGGTACGCCCCCGGACAAGTCGAAATCTGTTGCCGTTGAAGGCCCTGAGGTTTTCGAGGCGCAAGATAGATACGACGGAAAGAAGAGGCGATGGAGGGCTGTGCGTTTCCTGGGCCAGGGGACTTTCAGCCGGGTTATCCTCGCGACCAGTCAGATGGGAGCTGAAGACGAGGATGCTGCCGGAAAACCTTCTGCGATGGATTCCGAGCCGGATAGGAAGACCCTCGTCGCGGTAAAGGTGCTCGAGCATGGGCCCAGGGGAGGTGCGAGTGAGGACCGGATCGAGATGAGCCTAAAGCGCGAGCTGGAAATCATGAAGAGTATCAGCCACCCCTCCCTCGTGCACCTTAGCGCGTGGAGCATTGAGGCGAGACGGGCCATATTGGTGCTGAGTTATTGCCCGGGCGGAGACCTCTTTGACGTTGCCACAGGGCATCGGGAGGTGATGAGCTCTGGACTGATGCGGAGGATATTTGCGGAGCTGGTGGGAGCTGTGAAATATCTTCATGAGCGGCTCATTGTCCACCGGGATATCAAGCTAGAGAGTGAGCCCCCCCACCCCCTTTCCTTCCCGTTGTCTCCTTTCCACCACCCCTGGGGCAAGTATTAACCGTAGCAGACGTCCTTGTGAACTTGACACCGCCTGAGCTCGCTAACCCAGCCACAAACTGGACAACGTATCCCTACCCGGTCATAACTCTCGCTGATCTCGGCCTCTCCCGCCGTATCGCCCCCGACGAGAAGCTTGAGACCCGCTGCGGCTCCGACGACTATGCTGCCCCTGAGGTGGTAATGGGCCAGCCATACGACGGGCGCGCCACGGACGCATGGTCTCTAGGCGTCCTCCTCTACGCGCTTCTCGAGGCGCGCCTCCCCTTCGACCCGCACCCAGACGCGCACCGCATGCGCAGCCGGACGAGCCACCGTATCGCGCGAGTGGAGTGGCGCTGGGTCGAGTACGGGGGCGGAGAGGACGGAGACCACGAAGCGGACGAGGCGAAGTTTGAAAGGAAGGGCATGCAAGGGGCGAGGGAGGTTACAGAAGGGCTGCTGAAGAGGGCGAGGAGTCGGTGGAGTGTTGGGAGGGTTTGTGAGTCGGAGTGGGTGAGTGGTGCGTTTGAGGACTTGAGGTTCAGGGAGGAGGAGAAGGGCGTTGAGGTCTAACATCATGGATTCGATGTGCCTGGAACCCAGACTGGGGTTAGAGGCTCAAGATGTTTGACTGCCCTTCTCCTCGATGTGAGTCTCGACTCACCCTGACATGCATGAGATGGAAGCAAAGAAAACAGACCACCAGGGGTTTTCGATGTCCTCATCTCTTGCCTTTACCCATTCCATTTGCTTGCATTTTGTCTCTTTGCATTCTCTCTTCACTCTGTTGTCATCTCAAGGCTGAGCTCTCCGCAGTCTTCCTTGCTTAAAGCTAGGATATCTGCTAACGCCTGGATCATTTCACCCTCTTTCTTTTTATTATTATCCATTTCTTCCCCTTTCCTCACCTTCATTTCTTCGTATTCATTTCGTTTTATGTTGTACAATACCTTTGCCCGTTCTACACCTTAGATCTGACAAGCATTTGGGGGCAGTCTTTCCTATTCCCGCTCCATTCATTATCTTTTCCTTCTTTCCTCCCTCTTCCAACTTTCTCTTTTACTTCGTTTTTGTTTTATACTTTTTTCGTTTCCCTGCTTATCCTCCTTTTTTTCGACCTTTCTCTTCCAACCGCCTAGTTGAACTACACTCGCCAGTCTTGTTCGTTTGACAGGGGAGAAGGAACCTAGGGAGCTTTTCGTGTACATACATAGTTTAGAGAAAGCATAGAGCGTAGCATAAGAGCGTTTTAAGCAACCTTTTTGTTCATAGAGATAGATTGATAGCCTGGGGGTTTGGCAGAAGTTCGGGTTAGGTGGTATGGGTTAAGTAGGTGGTTTGGGGGCGATGATGCATGATGTACAATAGCATGGCTTATAAATTAATACAGACATACGGATGTCTTTGATCCGTCATTCGTTCGCCGCGTTCCGAAGGGGTTGTTTAGAGGCAGGTGTTACACAAACGTTGGGCTTGGGAACTACTACATGCACGTACTGACAGCTGGGGAGGGTTCGGAGGTCCTGCGGCTTAGATGTATTTGATATCAATTGCTTTGCTTTGGCCCATGATACAAACGATATACCGGGCAAGGAAGCAAAAGCAGAGACCACTATTCTGAATTCCTTTCTGATACACGCCTACCCGAGGACAAACCGTCTCTCCACATATAACACTTTTCCGTTAGTGTTGTCGAACACGGTGCGAGGTCTCCATGTAAGTTGTTCTGAGAACCTAGGCTCTGTCCACCAAAAAAAAAAAAAAGAAAAAAGCAACCGCCACAAGACCGTGCCAGCGCGTCTTATTGGCGTATCAAAACTTCTATGACTCACACGCTTCCCATCCCAACCCCCAACCGCTCTGCCTTTGCCCTCGCTCTAATGACTAAAGGGGTTATCTACCGCTTTGTCCCGTCCCATTCTCGTGGTCGGTTGATACCCGCAGCATTGTAGCTCAGGGGTAGAGCACTGGGCTCATAACCCAGGGGACCTAGGATCGAAACCTAGCAATGCTACTCGTTTTTTTGCACTTTTCTGCGGCGCCCACCTCTGCAGGAGAACCGGCACACAAGCTGCGTAGTACTTCCTTCTTTTTTTCTGTTATTATGATCCTTTTGCTGTACCTGCAACTGCATCTTGTCATATGCCCAGCCTGTTTATAGCATCAGAGCTCTCTGGCATCGAAGACCTGCGATAGTGCAGAGGTTCCAGTGTCAAAGATTTTCGAGGAGGTCCCTGGCACGTGCTCCGGCGCCGTCTGACATCATCCCGGCGGGGGTTGATCGGACGCCGCCGATGGGCAGCCGGCCGAGTAAATTGCGGGTCGGAGATGGAGGGAAAAAGTCTTGGGCTCTTGGGATCTTTCTCGGCCTTGGCTCGAGCCTCTGTAGTGACCTTCCAGATTACGGGATCGGAACACTCGGAATTATTCTTATCTTTTCACGGATCATCGTGTTATGACATTGGGTACGACGCAGGGGTGTTACATGTATGCGTTTGAATTTAAAGAATAAATTCGATGCTATGCGCCATGGAGAACAGCTCAAGCAGCCTGGAGAGGGATCACAGACAGCTGGTCGCAGATTCTGCAACTGGAAGCCCGGGAAGTCCAGGGTCAGCAGGTATGCGCTTTATTCGGACGCTTGGGGCTCAGAATGGTTCTTGGAACGACATTTGCCCCTCAAAAATCCGAGATGGCAGTGCCCTTCTGGCAGTCTCGGGACGCGCCGCAGGCAGGGACTGATACGCCAAGGATGGAGGAATCATGAGGCAGCGCCAGTGACCCGCCCCGCAAGATAGGCCCTCGCACCCAATTCGGCATCCTGCATAACACATGTCGATACGGCACAGGTTCAGGGAGCCGTCGGCCGAATGACACGAGTGCAATGCCGGTTGGCGCGCCATCTGTCTAACCACCGGCTCCCAGGTCCATCTTGGCCTCTTGAAGTTTATACGCCTCACCTGCGATTTAACAGCACTGTCGAGCCTCCTAATGGCCACCTTAATATCGTGCGCCCACAGCGCTGGAAAGGCAGCTCCGCGGTTCTGGGTCTCGGGGCTGTCGTGCGAGTTCCCCGTGAACCTCGGGTGCGGGGAGATCGCCCCATGGGTGCCGCATCGGGAAGGAGGTGGATCGGGGGAAGATTCCGTTCCGGGCGCCCCTTGCCCCCCATGTCATGGTTTCGTATTATCTCCGCTCAGCCCTCGACGTTCCCCGATATGCCCGTGTGATAGGTCTCCCCCCGACTACTGGTATCGTCGTTTGATGCTAGAGGAACAGCTGGCAGCGAGAATATGAATCTGTCGGGTCCTGCGAGCGCTGCAACGGAGATTGGACCGATGTTGTACACGAGGTCCGGATGACTGCTCTATCACAGCCAAGAACCACATCCCCCTACTGGTTCGCTCGCAAACAGACTTGTCTGCGGGCTCCCGTCGTCACTGATTCTTACCCCAGCGGAACCGTCTCGAGAAGGTGAAAGTGGGACGCAATGCGAGCTGGCCCGCATCCATTGCGGGGGTGGGTAAGGGTATGTCGGTCGATGGAGCAATCTCCTTTTCGTGATTCGCGGTGGGTGGCCTGCTCTGGGAGCTTTCTTGCCCTCGGTCGGAGTCCGCGCTCTGTCGTGCCCTCCCCGCTCTTAGTCCACTCGTCCTCATGACGTCCTTGGCTCCTTCGACCCTGGGCACCGCGCACCGCCGCTTGAGGATTGATTGGTTGCGCCCAGTGCAGCAGAGGCGGAATGATTTCCCTTCCCATCACGTCCCTCGGGCTCCCGCTCCTCGAAACTGCTCCAGCGCCCCTTTTATCTCTCGTCGGCAGTGGGCCCAATGTCTTCTCAGGGATGGATAGACCGGCTTTTCCGAGCAGGCCTGTTCTCGGCCAAACTCGACAGTGGCGTGCGCTTGGCGTGCTCGAAACAGCCCAGCATGCCCTCTCATTCGTCAACCAAACGCCTGGTCTTGGCCCGCCGCTGACGAATGTAACGATCCAGCCCGCCCGTTTTGGGAAGAAGGGGCCGGAAGAGCGAGCGTCGGGGTTCCTGCGATCGTAGTGACCTTTCGGTACCTTTCACACCAGCGCAGAACTGCGCCTTTCAGTCTGTGACTAAAGGTACCTAAATGTATATATCGCAGGATGATACATTGGGCCCCGGCAGCCTTCCGTAGGGCGGAAGTCTCGATCGTTCCCGTGCGCCTCGTCTGACGACGGCCTCGCTGTTTGCCGGGCGCCACCAACAACGAGCTGCGATCGCGTTCTGGGCCTCGATTCACACTTCGCGGAATGGCGCGTCCTCTCTCTGGGGAAGCGTCGGAGGCACTTGCTGTTTGTGGGTTCAAGCAGCCTCTGGGGAGGAGCCATGGATATTGGCTTTCCTCCCCTGGCTAATTAGACGAGGAACTTTTGTCGGTGGCTGCACGATACATGCTTGCGGGCGCCCAATCGGGGGGCCGCGATGTACCCTTCCCCGGACGTGCCTGCCTTTTGCTCTCCCGCACCGTGTACCTCGTGCCTTCGGGTGGCTGACGCCAGGAACGCACCTGCTAACAAAGCTAATCGCGGCTTCCTCTCCGTCTCGAAATGCGAGGAGCTGCGCCGGAAGTCGGGCATGTCCCGATACCAAGGAGAAGGCCCTGAGGAGAGCCACAACTCTTGGTGCCTGAATGTAATTTTTGGGGGCCATGTAGATAACATCGTAGGCCTTGGAAGGCCCTCCGCCCGTCGCCGTCTCGTCCTTGGACGAGCATAGTATCGATACGACAAGGTCATTGTTCGGGCTCGTCCCGCAGCCAAGAGGCCGATTCCTCACCCTTATCCAGAGAATATCAGACGGGCGGACAGGGCCGACAGCGTCCCTCGCCCTTGCCCCCCACCTTGCCCACCTCGCCCACCGCGGCCGTCCCTCTCGCGCTCTCTGGCCCTGCTTGCGTTATCTCTGCCCCGTGCGCCCCAGCACACCACGAAGTTCTTCCTCCCCTCCACTTCGGTGCTGACAAAGTGCCTCCACATCGCCCAATCCCTCCAGTAACTCCCACTTTCTTTTCTCTCCTTCCTTTTGGGCTTCCCACCCGCCTGCAGTGCCTCTCTTGCGTTATATTACCATCACGCTTGGTTGCAGCGCGCTGTCCACCCCCCCGTCGCCCTGTGCCAGCGGGGCCAAGAAGGCTTCTCGAAACCCGCCGTCTCCTGCTTTCCCAGCCGGCTGGCCTCCGAGTACGCCGCCCAATGACACGACCGCTGCCCCCTCACGTCTCCTTCTGCTCCTCGTACAAACGCCTGTAACGAGCCACACAATTCGCATGCCCTCGCACGGATCCGCTCCCCCTCCCGCCCACGCGACCGACCTGGCCGGTTCCTCTCATTTCCTCGCTGTACCTTTTGCAGGCCCGAAACAGGGACATCGGGGCCGCCCCGAGCAATTCCTGCTGTTGCGCCCACTCTTGCCCTTGGCTCATTCGATCCTCCCTCGGGTGAGACACGTCCTCGCGAGACAGCTCTCGCCTCGTTGATAGCCAGTATCGTTATTACGTCTCCCGTTTGGCCAGTTGTCGTCCAGTCCAGTCCCCTCGGTCTGCTCCACTTCTCTCGCTATTCATCGCCGTTGACCTTGACCGCAGTCAGGAGTCCATCCATGCCTCGGCTCTAGATAGCTTCAGATGGGTTGTCGCCGTCCGGTATAACCCGTCCGCTGGATGCGACCAGGCGGTGGGTATTCAAGAAAACGCGGAGAGTATCGACTGTCACGAGCGGAGAAACCTAGTCCTCGCCTCTATTCCTTCCTTCCACCCACGATACCGCGCTTGTTTCGATCTTCGCTTTGCGGCTCCCCGCGCCGGCTGTTCGCCTTCCGTGTCCCGTCGTTGCCGAAATCCCGATTCGCCCCTCCGATTGAAACGTCGAAACATCGCCAGACCGATACCTACTTCCTCTTCACGCGATCCTCACCTCGAATTCGCTAGCGCAGTCACCAACCCTTTCTGGACGCCTGGGGAGAGGCTCGGATCGAGAGTCGACCCCCCGGCGACGACCTTGTTCGCCGGGTAGACATGTACAATCCTCATTCGCCCGACAAGGTTCGTGGCGGTCCCGGACCCCGGCATGGCGAAGACCAATCCCTTGGCGGCGGCGGCTCCGGGCTCGGCATCGCCAATACCCAGCACCACCAGTACTCGCAACGGCAGGCGCACGACCCCCACCAACAGTATATCTCCCCGTCCGACTTTGGCTTCGCGCCGTCCTCGTCACACGATCCTTCATCGATGCCCGACTACTCGGCTAGCATGGGGCATGGGCAGGCCCAGTTCCAGCCCCAGGCCGACGCTATGGATGTTGAAGATGCGAGCGCGTCGGAACCCCGCGTAGGAAATCTGATCGCCCATTTCGAAAACAACAGCAGGAAACCGAATAAACCCTCGCACAATGCACCCGGCTCAGCGTCGACGCCGTTTGCGCGCGCCAACAACCCGTTAAGAGTCACGAGCCCCACGGCGGAGCAATTCACGTCGTCTCTACGCGTCCGCAGTGGCTCGATTGGCCGGCCGACGCCTGCTCGGTTTGGTAGTATGGGGCATCAGGGTCACAGCGGACTGCGCGTCGCGAGCCCCATGGCCGGCCACTCCGGGGATGCGCACGGAAAGAGGGATACCGGGCCCCACGCTTCACACGGAACCGATCCGTCGTCTTCCTTTCGCACAATGCACGGCTCGGCAGACATGGCGGGGACGCCACTGAGGAGGCAGGCTAGTAACGTCGGGGGAGGCATGCGACCCGGCCATGTGGGAAACATATCAGCAAACCTCTACTCGACCGTCGATCCTATGTCGCCGTCTGCGAATCAGTTTGACGGGGCATCATCCCCCTACGGCTTCGTTAATAGCGCAAACCGCGCAGTGCGACCCATGCATATGATGGGTAACTTTGGAGACATGGGCGATGGGTCTACCGGGAGCCCTATCATCGGAACCCCGACATCGCCATTTGGCAACATGGACTTTTCGGCGCCGAGGGTTATCAGCCCGGTGCAGAGCCCCTCTGCCGATCAGTTCGGTGAGCTGGTCAATTTTGGTACGTCAATGGGCGATAACCCGGCCGTGTCACCATTCGATACCATGTCGTCCAGTGGCCGGGTCACGACGCCGATGCAGCACTCGTCAGGAACCGGTGCTTACAGGGACACTGGAATGGGTGGAAAGGAGAGCACCTCGTTCGTCGGCTCTTCGACAGACGATTTCCAGGGCATCGACCCGTTCGGTACTATGAACCCGGCAAACAGCAACCAGCAACAGACGCATCAGTTTGGCGACATGTCCGCCGCCGCCTCCATGGAGACCTGGGGAGATTTGGGTATCTTCGCCAAGGAGGAACCGTCAACGGATCCCACGCAGTTTGACACCATATCTCCTGCCCCGAGGAGTAATGAGGCCATCCAGACGCCCATCAACTTCGCTGGGCAAGGATACTTTGATTCCCAGCACACCCCATCACAACCACGACTACAGCAGCAACATGCGCAACAACGACCTCGAGCCGCCCCTTCACAGCCTCCAGCACGACCCGCGAAGAAACCCTTTTTGAGGCAGCAGCAGGACACAGCTGGCCATCCGTCTACTCCCGGTTTCAACATCTGGAAGCCACCAGTGCCCTCAACACCGAAACCCGCTATTGCTAATACGCAACACCATTCCTCGTCCATGTCATCGACGCCAAATACCTCGTATCTTCCTCAGTCTCAGTCGAATCTCAGGGTTCAGACGGAGAGTAGCCAAACCCCGCAAGCATATAACACCGACGTGCCAGTAACCTCACCAAGCAGCGCTATGCGCTCATCAATTGCGAGCCCAATGCAAGAGACACCGTCTATTGCTTCGGACGTACGTTCCCATTTTAAGCCTTGGCACTTTCATCGTACTAACTAGCATGGTTTGCAGGACCCCCCTCCTCTCCCTGTACGACCTCAACAGGGAGCCCGTCCCTCGCGAGAACAGGTGCCTGCCGAAGCGTGGGAAGCCGTGAAAGGAACGATCCGCCATTTGTATCTCGAGGAGCGGAAGCCGCTGAAGGAAGTGATCCATGTAATGGCAGAACGACACGGCTTCCAGGCTACGTATGTCCCCACCCCCTAGTATCTTCTCAGTCGCCGCTAACAGGAACGTACAGTCCCAAGATGTATAAGACCAGGTTCTCCCAATGGGGGTTCGTCAAGAACAACACCGAGGATGAAGTCAAGAAACTCCTGTCGATGAAATTCCAGCGAGACGCCAGGGGGAAGGTGACCGAGTTCGTACGGAACGGCAGGGTCATCAACCTGGGAACGTACCTGAAGAGGAAGGGGGTGACGGAGTACGATCTGGTCGACTTTGAGACTCCCGCCGACTTGCCTACGTATGTGCGATGCCGTACCCCGACGCCGCCTCCCGTTCCGGGCTATCTGCGTTCACCAGACCTGCTCCGAGCGCAGGAGGCCGTTGTTGGCAACATCCGGAAGGCATTCCTGCAGTGCCGTCAGTCGGAACTCGATACGAAGACAACGGTCGGATGGACAACCATCATGGTCTGGGGCGCCGGGTCCAGCGAGCTACTCTACGAGGCGAGCAGGAGAATGGAGGCGGGCGGAGCCGGGCAGGAGGTTGACCTTATCGGAGCCTTCAAGCAGCTGGAGGCCGACCTCGGGAAGTTATCACCGCAGGGGATCACGGAGGTACTACTGGCCATGGTTCGCCGGGATCCAGGCATGACAACGGCGCTCTCAAAATACCTCGCAGCCTATGCAACGACGAACTTTGATCGCGCGCACCCGCTACGGCAAATATTAACTACACTGTACGAGGTCCAGCAGAAGCACGGGCCGATCACGCTGTCCGACCTCGTCTGGGGGTCCATACCCACGGCGGCGGACGAGCTTGAGTCCATCTACAGCGGGCGGCACCCGTACGTTGCGGGAATGTGGATCGACCTGGCCCTGTCCTACAACCATGTGAACAGGGAGCGGCTGGAGAACCTCGTTGCGGAGTACCAGGCGATGAGCCGGAGTGTCGAGTCCAAGGAGGGCGTAGACAGCTCCGATGCCTTTGCGTTGCGCTACGCGCTTGTTCAACTCACGCACGCGGCAAACCCCGATTCGGACGCCACGCGGGCCGAGACGTCGGCGCTTTGGGATGCGCTCAAGGAGTGCGGACGTGCGAATCTCATGAGAAGCCCCGACGGCAACACATACTGTGTCCACGACGCGGTGAAGGTTGCGCCGTGGGTGAACCGGTGCAGGGAAAGGTACGACACTGTAACGATGCTCCTGCGGCGGCATGTCGGCGTCGCGGTGGTGTGGTACTACGAGGAGGACATGCACACGACAGAGCACGTGCAGGTGCCGGACGCGAGAGACGCGTGGGCCGCGGCGATGGGACACTCGGGGCTGGGCGGCGGCGTGGGGCACCGGGGACGGTTCTAGTCCAGCTGGTTCGCGGAACCGGCATGGCGGCTTTGGCGCGTCTCTCAATTCGCTTCGGCACATGCGAGCTTCTTTCGGGCACTTGGGGTTGCATTTCAAGGAGTCGGCTTGCTAGTACTATCCGGGTCTGGGCGGATTTAGCGTCTCCATGGGCACGGCGCACGGCGTTCACTTTCTGCGGGCTATTCTTTTCCCTTTTCCCGCCCCTGCTTCGTTTACTTTTCTGCACATTTGTTCCGTGCAACACACACACACACACACAGACCGACTTCGGGCCCTCGGGCTTCCTTCATCCGCTCGGGGCGGGAAATCCGCACACTCTCTGGCACTCAGCCCTCCTGCGGTTACCTCGTGCTGTGCCGCCTTTTCTATGTTGATATTTCGACGATGCGTTGCGGGATACCACACTTTTTGTATAATACATGTAGTCATGTTGATGATATACCTGCGGGATGAGGAGAGGAGGGGGGTATATACCTCGGGGCTGTATGGAAGGATGAACATACGAGAAGGGGAAAGGCGGATGAAGATATGAGTGATATGCATGGGCTAGGATAGTTTCCATGGAAACCCGTCCAATTCATTCTTACTGCTCTCTTGTGATGTGTTTCTAGGGTGTTGAGGGGGGCTTGGAAAACAATATGGGCCAAGGGGTTTGTTCAAGGAGGATTGCCCTAGGCACAACGTACGCGAGCGGCCAGTCTCTGGCGTTTCTCCAGGCCCGGGGACGGATAATATACCTGGAAGTCTCCCAAGTAGAAAGGGGGAAAGGGAGGGAGGACAAGCAACAGAAGAATGCAAGGTGGCCAGGATAAATAAGGAAAGGCCAAAAAAAATAAGTAGCATTGCTAGGTTTCGATCCTAGGTCCCCTGGGTTATGAGCCCAGTGCTCTACCCCTGAGCTACAATGCTGACGAGTGGAAGCGTTGAGTTAAATGGCTGAAAATTCTATTGATATAGCTTTGTCCACACGTGACCCACCCTGCTAAAAATTTCAACACCACAGACTGGTCATCCAGAAGGCAAAAGTTCAGGAAGAACATAACACAGGTAAACTCAGGAGTAGCCATTAAACGTGTCTTATAAAAGTTAATAAGAGGTAATAAGAGGTAATAAGTATATAGATATAGGCCTATACACCAGTCTGAACGCTATGATGGTTATTCGTTCTACTCCTCTTCTGTTTGCAGGGGCCTTTTGCTAAATAGACTTACACGAGCATGTTCTAAGGCAAGGCAGTCAGGGATAGAGGAAGGTTGAGATTGGTTGTCTGGGACATCAGTACTCCAGGCACACGTACGGTCTAATGGTCTAGTTGGTCAGGACACTGGATTCTGAAACCAGGATCTTCCAGTGGCCCAGGTTCGAATCCTGGTTAGACCTCTTTTTTTGCTCCTCGTGTATCGGCATGTGGGGATGTTTACTTGCTTTTTTGTTCGGGCTCCTGCGAGGTTCCGTTTCGTTGGGTAGACGGGATTGTGGGTGTGGGGAGCTTGGAGGGGTTGGCGGAGGGCTGAGGCGGGGCGAGGTGTAAGTGATGGCGAAGATGACCGTGAGCAAGCGGAATGACTCCGGTTCTTGATCTAAAAAGAAAAAAGGCCCCCTTACTGTTCGCTATGATGACTTCGAGTGCCCTCAAACTCTAAACTTCTCCAGCAATCAATATCATGCACTCGGGAGCAACATCCCCCTCCTCCCCGCTGAGCTCTCCCCGCGACGTGCCTCCCGCCCCGGCCAGCCGGTCCAAACGCTAACAAGCAGATAGCCGCAGCCTCATCTTCCGAAACCACCCATGGCCAGACCTGAAGACTCAGGGACTAGACGTAGTTCACCGCCGGCTCCGAACGCTCCCTCGGTGCGCCCTCCGGCACGCTTTTCCTCCCCAGGCGCGGCACGAGCACGATGGCGCAGAGGACCGCGAGGACGACGAAGCTGCCGATGATGAAGTGGGCCGCGTTCATTCCGCGGCTCGCCTGCCTCTTTGCGTCTTTGTGTCCTCTCGGCGTGGATGGAGCCGTTCTGCGATGCTAGTCGAGGACTGGGCCGTTCCTCGACTTCGGCTCGATAGCGGGGTCCTAGGACCGATTCTTCGTTTCTCGTGATGGCGCTGTATTTTCCAATGAAGGAGGACAGTAGACCTGGGATAGGACGCGGGCCACATCATCCTGGAGCAGCAGGGATCGCGGCCATTGCAGAGTCTCGAATAGAGAAAGCGTCAACTCTTCAAAGTGGGTTAGCTTGGGATGGTATGCGGGAAAGGGCAACACGGAAGAGGACAACGAGTTTTGGGGGGGAAGCTGCGCTGGGCGCGGCTGCCAGCTCTGCTGTGTAATGACGCCGTGCGCCGTGCTACAGGGCAGAAGCTTGTCACCGACAGCGCAGTCTGCGGTGGCTGTTGCACCCGAGATTACATGTAGGCAACCTTGGGCATCCAGTCTGCCACAGCAGGTTAGGAGATGTATGGATGTGGTGGCATTCCCAGATGCGGAGGTATCAGCAAGCAGCACTGCAGCCAGACGTCCTCCTCTGCTGACGATGTACTCGGTACAGCGCTCCTTCTGCCCATGGTTGCCGGTGACGTCATTGTAGCACGAGAAGCATCACAGCTCAGAGGTGCTGAGCTGGCTACTCTGGAAGGATTGACGTGAAGGAGGAACTGAGCCGTATGGTTGGGTCGTCGATAGCCATAGAACCGTGCGCTGCATGGTTTGTGCCGTCGTCACGCTGTTGGGAATTGTGCCTCGGAGGGAGCCATTGCTGCCTGTGCAGGCTGACAGCTCAGACGAACAGCTGCAGAGCTTCCCAGTTTCCGGATTAGTCACGCGTGATTACGAGGTACTCTGTTTAACCTCCCGCTTCGCATCTTACATCGTGGACCCCGAATAACAAATCAGCCTCGCAATACTAATGCAGGGGAACTCCGTGGACAGTGTTCGACAGTCCGCGCAGCGCGGGCCCGGTATCCGAAGTGTTGCAAGCCCGGGGGCGATGGCGCCATTCCGGTCCTCGCCGCACATCACCTGCTTGTGCGCCATTAACTAAGCAGCTGCATTTCTAATCACCAGCTCCGGCGCTGTGGCCGAAGCTGCCGTGCCTCTCGCAGTGCTACCGCATTTCGTAATCAGGCATGATGCCGTGAGGGGGAGGAGCCCCGTTCATGACGGGTCGCGCCTGTCTATTTAAGGGCCTTAGCGCCGCCATCTGCCTGCCTAGGCTTTCTGGGGAACTACTTCTGGAGACACACTCACTGCCTATACCCATACGTATACATTCATACGTGCACCTACGTAAAGCACCCAATTAAACCCGCTCTGTATATGACCAGCCGCCTCGCCAGGATCGCGAGCCATTTCAAGATGCCCACCAAGACCGACATCCACCTGTACACCACCGGCACGCCCAACGGCTACAAGGCGTCCATCCTCCTCGAGGAGCTGGGGCTCGAGTACAAGGTGCGCGGCCGCTCGCTCGCTCCAATGTGCCAGAGTTGATATCGTGTTAACGCTCCTTGAAGGTGACGCCCATCAAGCTGGCCGAGAACACCCAGAAGGTAAATTGCTCTCACACGGGTGAGACGACGGCCAGATGGAAGGCGTGTTAACCGTGAGAAGGAGCCGTGGTTCCTCGAGATCAACCCAAACGGTCGCATCCCGGCCCTCACCGACACCTTCACCGACGGCAAGCCCATCCGCATCTTCGAGAGCGGCTCCATCCTGCAGTACCTCGTCGACCGCTATGACCCCGAGCACAAACTGTCCTACCCGCGCGAGTCGCGCGAGTACTGGGAGGTGAACAACTGGGTGTGTCACCCCGCCCGCTTGCTCGGTCCGCGCGACGTGAACTAACACAGTCGCAGCTCATGTGGCAGATGGGCGGCCTTGGGCCCATGCAGGGGTAGGTCACCCTCCCAACCAGCCAAGCTGAGTGAAGAACCAATGCTAACCGAAAGTAGACAAGCCAACCACTTTAAGCGTGAGTACCTTGAGGAGGACGGGATGTGGACGTGAAGGAACACCCCTGACAGGAGCAGGCTACGCACCCGAAAAGATCGAGTACGGCATCAACCGCTATACCAACGAGTCCCGCCGCCTCTACTCCGTCCTCGAGTCCCAGCTCGAGAAGTCGACCTCGGGCTTCCTCGTCGGCGACCGCCTCACCATCGCCGACATCTCCTGCGTCGGCTGGGCGAATGCCCACGGTAGGTTCTCCCGGGACACCCCGATCAGCCCCCGTCATGGCAACGCAGATCACTGACCGGGACAACAGACTGGGCCGGCATCTCGTTTGACGAGTTCCCCAAGGTCACCGCCTGGCTCGAGCGCGTCGGGGCCCGCGAGGCCGTCAAGCGCGGCTTCGCCGTGCCCGACGGTCCCTCCGCCGGCAAGAAACTCTCCGAAGAGGAGAAGGAGAAGCTCGCCGCCAGCACGAGGGCGTGGGTGCAGGGCGGGATGGCGGCCGACGCGAAGAAATAAAGCGCGGTTTGTGTGTATCTAGCCACGAGACTGAATGGTTAAGCATGTCTGGAATGACGCTCGCTCGGAATCATTGGGTGATGTGCATGTATGGTGGGGGGCTGCACGTCTGTGTGCTGGTTGTGGCGCGGCTTTTGCACTTCTGGGCGGGCCTATCACCGTCGGGAGCGGGACGGGAGAGCATTCCCGCCTCGAACGGGCCTCGCTCGGGCTTCCCGCTGAGCCCAACGGTACGGATGGATCCCCGCGATCAAGATAAACGGGGAACAATAGAGGACCCGAGAAAACAGTCGTTAGAAGTGACATTTGGGCGACGCTATTGTTCTCTCGACCTCTCCGAATCCACGCTCGGGCTGCTGATGTTCGTGTAAGCGGCGAGCAGCAGCTTTCACCGCAACGGCCACTGCGGGGTCCAACAGCTGCAAAACGAGGCGCATGCCATGTAACCTGCACGACAGGCCCGAAATCCGGCCCTGCATCCCTCCCTCCCTCCCGCCGTTGGAGCCCTCCGAGTCACCGTCCTGCACAAGCTGGTCGATAAAGTATAGAAACCCGCGACAGACAGCCTGCCTGACCAGCTTCGCGTGCCCCATTCCGGCACCTACATTAGCTCCGCCACCAGGGCATCACCTCTTTGGTGTGCTGGCAGCCCAATCGAACCCCTGTCAGCTCGCAGCCTGCCAGCACTCTTCCCACGGCCGCGTCGCAGCCTGATCCCGCCTCGACCGCCTCGAGTCGCCTGACACCCAAGGCCCCCGTCGCACTGGTGTGCATCTGGGCCGGGCGCATTGGAAGCGCCCCGGGGGCTATGTAAGATGTATAAGATGTATAAAACAAACCCCCGCCCCGTTTTGTCTCCATCCTCCCTCCTTCACAATCAACCGGCTACCCTTGGTCGTGCGACAATACACATCGCCCGTTTGGAACCATGTCGACGTATCACCTCCCTGGCAAGGGGATCCCCGCCGCCCTGCGACGGGCCGCGGGGTTGCCCCCTCCGGGCGGGTCGCGGAAGGCCGTCCGCTCCTTCTATGATGGTGAGTGGAGCCCCGGGGCGGCGTCCCGCCTCCGGACTTACTGACTAGGATGCCAGTCATCAGGTTGGCCCAGGTGGCCGTCAAGGTCTACCGGGATATGCTTCGCTCGGAGGTGGCCACCTCCCCCGAGCACCCGGCCGACTCGCCCTCCGAGGTGGACCGACTCCGCCAGCGGTCCGACAAAGTATGGCTTGCCCTCGGGCTCGTCGGCCGCGACCTCGTCACCGATCCCGATTCCGGCACCGACATCCTCACCGAGGTGGAGCTGAGGCAGGTCATGCTGGAGGAGCTCCGGCGGCGGTGTCTTCTCGAGCGCCTGGACCGCATCATCCAGACCCTCCAGCGCTGGCTGAACCTCTACGCCCTCTTCCTCGCGCGCTTCTTCTTCTTCGAGTACCCGAATAACCTGCGGCACTTGTGCACCACCATGCCGTGGTCCATCTGGCCCGCGCTGGTGGTGCTATGGGGCGTGTGCTGGATGTTCTATAACCCGGAGGCGGAAGGGCGGGGCCAAGGTATGTGCTCGCTACTCTCCCAATGTGACGTCTACCGGCCTGACACGAAGGAAGAACCCGAGTTATCGCAGCAGACGTTCTCCCAGGTTGGGTCCTTGCCACAGGTCACGTTCGGGACACCCGTATCCTCAGCCCCTGTGGGAGGACCTGCGTTCCAGTCATGGAACCCGATGGACCTCTCGACGTCCGGACAGCTGCCTGTCAACGCAGACTGGGTGGCACTGTCCCCGGACCCCAACTATCCCTCAAGTGTACACGCCGGAGGAGGTCAGTGGTCCGGGACTCCCTCCCCGGGCCCCAACTACCCCTCAAATGTACACGCCGGAGGTGGTCAGTGGTCCGGGACTCCCTCCCCGGGCCCCAACTACCCCTCAAGTGTACACGCCGGTGGTGGTCAGTGGGCCGAGGCTGCCTCCGCGGCGGCCATGTTGGGCGACCACGCGTTTGCTGCTTCCCAGCCCATAAGCCAAGCACCCGTGGCTCTCCCGATCGGAACCAGCGGGGAAGTAGCAGCGCTGGGCGGGTTCCATAACCACATGTCTCATCAGCGTATAGCAGCAACCTCTCAGCCTGCCCAAGAGATTAAGAGTCACATGGCCCCGACGTCCATGGGGATGCCACTAACACCCCCGTCAGGAGCCGCTGGGCATGGACACCTGACCGGCATGGGAGAGGCAGTGGGCTTCCCGTGCCGCCAATGCAACGCTACGCCGTTCAAGACCGCGAATGATCTCAAGTAAGCCCCCCACCCATGCCCATGATCTATATCGCCACGAGGCCCTGGACTAAAGGAACTAGGAAACACAGCGACCGACACAAGCGCCGCTTCGGCTGCGACCAATGCGAGAGAGAACCATTCGGCAGTCGCACTGACCTCGCGCGGCACGTCAAGACGGTGCACCGCGATGGCGGGGAGTGGTGCTGCCCTGAACTGGGGTGTAGCCGGCAGTGGAAACCCTTCAACCGGAAGGACAACTTTGTCAAGCACATGCGGGACGTGCACAAGCGCCAAGGCTTCTCAGCGCGGGCTCCGTCGTTGCCCTCTGCGGAGGGAATGACGGAGCGACAGGACACTGTGCCGGAGGCTGAGACCCAAGAAGGCCGAGGAACGTGCGGGTGCAACGCGCAACGGGAGAACGAGATGCTGCGCAGGGAGCTTGAGGCCTTGAAGAAGAAGAAGGAAGCTAAGAAGATGGAGTTCCAGAAGAAAGAGCAGGAGTACAAGGATGACAAGAACAGACTCCTGGGGATGTTGGAGAGGGCCGTATCAGCGGGAAGCCCCCTTGTGTCCCCGTCGGGGCCGTCGCCTACGCTCCATTAGGCGACTCTCTGGGGTTGGTTACGTGCGCATGTGGACATGTCACAACGCGCGAGGCAGATGACGTTCGGGGTTGAGGCGGCTTTCCTGCTTTCATTAGAGTGTCCTTCGCCCGGATGGGCCTTGCCTTGAAGAACGTACGCAAACGAGCTCCGGCGGGAGGAGCTAAAGTTCGAGTCAGCTTTCCAGTTTTGTCATAGGGTTGGTTTCCTTTGCTTGGATGGAACTTGAGCGGGTTTGGTTTGGGATTCTTGGACGGCCACTGCATTTCGCGGCTCTGGCCGGCCATCGTTCCATTGCCAGACTTGGAAGAAACTTGGATTTTTTTGGTCGCCATTTAGTATGGCAGGTCACATAAATATACCCCAGAATCGCTAAGCCAAAGTAAAAGAGAGATTGCTGCTGCCTTTGCTTGTTTCATGGTGATGACCTGGCGATGCTGCTTCGGTGAGAGCGTTGCCATGCCTAGTATTATTACCCTTTTGACACTATTCCAATCACCTGCTGACCACCTGCCGCCAAGCGTGGTGGGTGACAATCGAGCCTGTCACCTTACGTAAGCCACATGCCACCAGCTCCAAGACCCGGCGTTCACCCGGAAGGCGAACTTCGTTCTTCAGACAGGCGCGCATTTCGAGTCTTTTGAATCCCGCCTCCTTCAATCACCAACCCTTACCAGGACACGCCACATTCAATCAACATGTCTTGGAGAAATCAGGGGATCACGGGATCGAACAACATCCCCTTGGGGAAGCGCCGTTTTGGCGGCGAGGATGACATGCCCCAGCCCGATGGCGACAGGGATCTAAAGCGCGGTCGCAGCCCCGAGCCAAGTGAGTATCTAACAAAGTCGTAGCGCACCATCTCATCCCACGCAGAGCGCCATGTTTTCTAACCCGCCTACTCTCCTAGGGACCGAAGTCGACGGACCGAAGCGACGCAAGAAGCGCAACCGATGGGGCGATGCCGCCGAGAACAAGGCCGCTGGCCTCATGGGCCTGCCTACTGCCATCGTGGCGAACATGACCAGCGAGCAGCTCGAGGCCTACACCCTCCACCTGCGCATCGAGGAGATTAGCCAGAAACTCCGCATCGACGACGTCGTTCCCGCCGACGGCGACAGGTACGAGCCCCCATCCTACATAGACCATGCTATAGCCGGCATCTAACATATCACCATGGCAGGTCCCCCTCGCCCGCTCCCCAGTACGACAACCAAGGCCGCCGTATCAACACCCGCGAGTACCGATACCGCAAGCGCCTCGAGGACGAGCGCCACAAGCTCATCGAAAAGGCCATGAAGACCATTCCTAACTACCACCCGCCGCAGGATTACCGCAGGCCCACCAAGACCCAGGAGAAGGTCTACGTGCCTGTCAACGACTACCCAGAGATTAACTTTAGTATGATTGCTAACCCTCTAACCCTCGTAACCACCCCTTCTCCCCCCCAACCGTACTACGCCGGCCTGGATTTTCCCACATGTCCCGCTGCCGGCTGTGCGCCGCCTCCCGGTCTCATGAACAGGCTTGCTCTACCATTGATTTAGAAACTAACACTTAGCTTTCCCTGCAAAGTTGGATTACTCATCGGCCCCCGTGGCAACACTCTAAAGAAGATGGAGCAGGACTCGGGCGCCAAGATCGCGATCCGCGGCAAGGGCTCCGTGAAGGAGGGCAAGGGCCGGTCGGACGCCGCCCACTCCAGCAACCAGGAGGAGGACCTGCACTGTCTGATCATGGCCGAGACGGAGGAGAAGATCAACAAGGCCAAGAAGCTGATCCACAATGTTGTTGAGACTGTGAGTGCTATTTCTCTCTCTTTTCCAACGTTGCTCTTACTGACCCCCTTTAGGCTGCCTCCATCCCCGAGGGCCAGAACGAGCTCAAGAGGAACCAGCTCAGAGAGCTGGCGGCTCTGAACGGTACCCTGCGTGACGACGAGAACCAGGCCTGCCAGAACTGTGGCCGCATCGGACACCGCAAGTACGACTGTCCCGATAAGCCCAACTACACGGCCAGCATCATCTGCCGCGTCTGTGGCAATGCTGGCCACATGGCTCGCGACTGCCCCGACAGGCAGCGTGGTGCCAGCTGGCGCAACGACGGCCCGAAGAGGCCCGGAGTTGGCGATGCCGTCGACCGCGAGTACGAGGTACGTTTTTACTCCCATTCCGTCCCATCCCCGATCTAATACTGACGTCAACAGCAACTCATGCAAGAACTCGGCGGCGGGCCTGCCCGCATCGAAGCCGGTCCCGGCGACGCACCCGACGGCCCGTCCGACGGCGCGAAGCCCTGGCAGCGTGGTGGTCCTCCTTCTGGCCCTGCCCCGGGTGGACCTGCCCCCTGGCGCACAAGGCGCGAGAATGGCGACTCGGGCGAAGGCGGCGGTGCAGCCCCCTGGGCCCGCGACCGCGACCGCGACCGCGGCCGCAGGGACGATCACGGTGGGGACCGCTATGGACGCGACAACTATGGTTCTGCACCTGGTGGCGCTCCCGGCGCGGCCCCTTGGAACCAGCCTCCTGGAACGCAGTCGTATGGATATCCCGGCTACGGCTACGGTGCCCCTCCTGGCATGAGCGGCGGCGCGCCGGGAAGCCTTCCGCCGCCCCCGGGTGGTGCACCTCCTCCGCCACCTGGTGGTGCGCCCCCCGGTCTGCCAACTGGCATCAACGCCTTGATCCAGCAGTATTCGGGCAGCGCTCCCCCTCCGCCTGGAAGCGCGCCGCCGCCCCCTCCCCCCGGAGATGCACCGCCTCCGCCTCCGCCGCCGCCTGCTGAGCAGCCGCCCCCGCCCCCGGCCTAGGCTACTAACGACTAACTCTCGTTTTCTCTTGTGCCGCTTTCTTACGCGTTGGTCCCTGGATGTGTTTGTACCCTGGGCCTCGTTTCTTGGCCCGGATTTTTGGACGGGAGACTGAACTTGCGTTTTCTTTGGTGTTTTACTGACTATGGGAAGGATGGATTGGGCAGGGTTGCGGATGAACTAACAGGTGTAACAATAGTCTTCTTTAGTTCCGTTAGTCGTGAATGCAGTTTGGAGTTTGAACTCTCTGGAATCAGTAAAGTGACGTTGATGTAAGCCCTCTGGTATAGTGCAAGGAGAGCCTATATTTCAAGACAGGACCACATCACAACATTTACAACGATCACAAGAGCATGCATGCATGACCCCAGCCTCAGAAACCTCCAAGGGAAGTTCAAACAGCCAGTCTTACCTCGTCGAGAGTCCACACACCAAGACCCATTCTGCGCTGCTGCCGTTCCCCAAAAGAGCACCCATGTCCGAAACTTGGCGAGATGTGATGTAAAAGCGAGCAAGTTAATCCCATCTAATGATACTCTATCCCCAACACCCTCTACACCAGAACCCATCCATTTTCTGTTGTTACAAAATCTAGACACCTCTTCGCCCGCCATCTTTGACCTCCTCCCTCCATTGGCCCCTGTTGCAACCTCGTCCTCCAGCAGACTGTGCTCAAGGATCCTTTCCGGCCCGGATGGACAGGCCCAGCTGTAAGGCTCCCCGCCTAGATTCGGAGGCAGGACGGGTGGAGACGACGGCGGATTACAAGCCCTCGTCCCCGTCCGCCATGGCAAGCCTCTCTCTTGCGCTCTTGGCCTTCTTTGGCTTCCGCTTTTTGCTCTTGGCGTCCGAGTCTGCCGGCGTCGCCGTCCCGGACGCGGCGTTCTTGTCGTCAAAGTTGCCCTCGCCTGTTCTTTGTTAGCTCTCCGCTCCCGAATGCCCGGTATTCTCCCTACTCCTCAGGGAACCATGGGGACTAGGAACAACTCACCTTCGTGATACATCTCATCGAGACTCACTCCCTCCGCCGCGCCACCTCTCTTCCTCTTCCCCTTACCCTTCTTCTGCACCTTCTCGAGCTCGCCTGCCTCCAATAGCTCCTTCTCCCTCCTCTCAATCAGCTCGGCCTGATCATCGTCTGCAAGCCACATCGCAATATCCCTGTTTCTGTTCTCTGGCATCCGCCTGCCCGAGAAGTCCACGCTCGCGCCGCCTCCCTGGATAACCACACGCTGCACCTCCTCCTTCTGTAGAGCGCGCTTGCGGATCCGCTCCTCGATTGTGCCCCGCGTGATGAGCCGGTACACAGTCACCTGCTTCGTCTGGCCCAGCCTGTGCGCCCGGTCCATCGCCTGTGAGTCTATGGTCGGATTCCAATCAGAGTCATAGAAGATGACCGTGTCCGCGGTTGTCAGGTTGATTCCGAGACCACCCGCACGCGTGGACAGCAGGAAGATGAAGATCTCGGGCCGCGTCTGGAAGTCGTGCACCGTGTCACGACGGTCTTCGAGCTTCGTAGACCCGTCAAGTCGGCAGTACTTGAAATTGCGGTATGTCAGGTACTCCTCCATGAGGTCGATCATGCGCGTCATCTGGAAGTAAAGCAGTACACGATGTCCCTCGTTTTTCAGCTTGAACAACAGCTCGTCCAACTTCGCTAGCTTGCCACTGTCCGTGACGAACCGCCGCATCGACGGGACGGCAATGTCATTGAAGCGCCTCTTCTCATTGTCTGGAGCCGGAAGCATCTCACAGGGTGGGGTGAAGACGGGCGAGATATCCTGCTTGACGAGGGCTTTCTGCTCGACCGAGTTCGGCCCGTAGAGGGTTCGCCTGATGTCGATGTTGAAGAACGAGTTCTCACGCTCGGCAAGAGCTCCTTGGTCGTAGCAGACGATGTCAACCGGTGGTGCAGACGCTGCTGGTCGCGCCGCCTGCTCAAGTCTGCCGAGTCCCTCGGCGTTGTAAGTGGTGCGGGCCACGTTCATGAGCTTGTTCAGGATGCCTTCTCCCGTAACCTCTGCCAGGGGGCGCCTGTTATTCCGCTCCTTGATCATGAACAGCGCATGCCCCGGCGTGTAGTTTTCGTCCTCCGGCTCGCTGTAGGCAACGGACAGCCGGCCAAGCCTGTCTTTTCTCTTAACGCAGTGGGCGGCCCTAGATATCAGGTTCGAGTGGGTCGCTTTGTAGACGTCGCCCGGGGAGGCATCCGCGAAGCGGAGCCACGAGAAGGTATCGGAACCAGACATGTTCTCTCGGATGTTGTCCGGAGTGAAGATGTTCATCATGTGGCCAAGTGCCTTGTTCCGCCAGCCGGCCTTCTCGTTGTCCTTGCCCGCCAGGTGGAGGCGGCCACCGTCGCGCCAGAGGAGGCGGGGCAGATGGTACTCGACCAGACTGCGGGCTGAATACTTGACGTTGACCTCATTGCCCTCTCGGATAAAGGATGACGCCTCGCCAAAATGGGTGAACGCCAGCGGCGACGCCGTGTCCGCCCTCTCGAACAGGTCAGGATGGTTGCACACCTTCCTGAACTGCATCACGAGATTCATCAGCGTGCCCGAGTCGTTGTCGTCGCCCCTGGTGGCCTTCTCGATCAGGTCCAGGATGCTGATCTGGTTGCGCAGGTTGCGGTAGTAAGCCCGCTGGCGGTACGTGAGGTTACAGTACACGTCCAGCTCAATCTTGTCACCGAGTTCCTTCTGCACATGCTTCTTCACACGCCGTAACATGAAGGGCTTGAGGATCATGTGCAGACGCTTGAGCTGGTCCTCGTTCAGCTTCGTGTTGCTTTGCGCGTGCGACTCAATGTCCTTGGAGAACCACTCGCTGAACTCGTCGTGCGAGTCGAACAGCGACGGCATGATGAAGTGCAGCAGCGCCCACAGCTCCTGCATGTTGTTCTGGATGGGCGTACCGGTTAGGAGGAGTCGGTTGCGGCAGTGGAACCCCAGCAACGACTTCCACCGAGAGCTCTGTGAGCTCTTGATGGCCTGGGCCTCGTCGAGAATCATGTACTGCCACCTCATCTTCTGGAAGTACGAGACATCCGACACGACCATCTGATACGAAGTAACACAGACGTGGAAAGGCGAGTCCTTCTTATAGGTCGTGTGCTTGCGATCCCAGAACTTGCGGAGGATCTTCCGGTCCGCCCCGCTGCCCCAGTAGGGGACAATCTTGAGGTTTGGGACGAACTTCCGGATCTCCTGCTCCCAGTTGTGAAGAGTGGACGCCGGCGCCACGACAAGGAACGGGCCCCAGATGTCGTACTTCTCCGCTAGGTAGGCCATGACGGAAATGGACTGCACGGTTTTTCCGAGACCCATTTCGTCGGCGAGGATACCGTTGATACCTTGCTCGTAAAGGTTGACCAGCCAGTTGAGACCCTTGAGCTGGTACTCCTTAAGCTGTGCGTTGAGCATCTTGGGCTGCTCAATCTCGACCTCGCCGAGACCCGTGGGATTCTGGAAGTTCATCTCGCCATCCTCGTCAAGGTCGGCCTCTTGGTTGAACTCGCGGGCCTTCTTCTGCGCCTCCGCAATGGCGTTCTGGGCGTTCGCCATGGCGGCCGCCTGGAGTTGGGTCTCGTCCTCGTTGTCGAAATCGAGATTCTCAAAGTCCGTGACCTTGCTGCCCATGGTACCATTGTTGTCTTCAACGGCAAGGCCGTGCTTGGTGGCCTTGTCCTTGTTCTCGGCCGTCGCCGCGAGATCGGGGTTGTCAGTGCTGCGCTCAACCTCATCCGTCTTGATCTTCTTGCCGATGAAGTGAGAGTAGAGCTCCGTCTGCGAGATAAGGAAGTTCAACTTCCTCTTCTGGCGCGCGGCCTCGCGATCGGCTTCCTCCTTTCGCTGGTTCTCGAGCTCCTGCTTCTCAGCCGCTTTCCGGAGGTCTCGCTCCTCACGCTCATTGCGCTTCCAGAAGCCCATCATGTCACGCATCACCCTCTTGGCGCGGGCCTGCTGGTCCTTGGTGCCCTTGTTCGTCCGCAGCTGCCACCTCTTAGCCTCCTTCGATGCAAGGATGGCGGTCTTCTTGAGGTTGGAGGCTTTGGTTGCGTATGAGTCCGCGGCCAGCTTGTTCGTCTTGTTGACATCCTTACGCGCGAGGTCTCGCCAGATCTGATCGTAGATCTGGTTGTAGCCCTTGGACTGGAACTTGGCCTCAGGCGAGACCTCGGCCTTCTCCTTGTCCTTGCCAGACTTGGGCTCCTTATTCTCCTTGTCCTTCTCGGCCTCTGCTGCTGCCTGCTCTCGCTTCTTCTTGGACTTGATGCGGATTCTGCCCTCCTCCTTTGGTGGCGGCAATTCTTCACCGGCATCGATAGCAGCCTGGGCGGCCTCAGCCGACGCCTTCTCGGCCAGCTTCTGCTCCTTCGACTTCTTTGGCCGTGCGCCGCCGCGGCCCTTGCCCTTCTTCCCAGGTTCCATGTCCGACGCCTGGAACGTCGTCATGGTTCCGCCCTCGGGGTTCTGATCGACGAAGCCTCTCACGGGTCCCTTAAACCCGTTCTGCAGGACCAGCTTTGTCTGCTCGGCCTTCTTGCCGGCCCGAGCGGCTTCCCGGAGGTGCTTCTGACGTTCAGCTTCGTCCCCAGCAGCGCGAGCCTTGGCCAGGGCCGCCTCCTTGGCCTCGATCGTAGCGGCCATGGACTTCTCTCGGCGCCGCTTGCGCTGCATGTCCTTCTTGCGCTCCTTCTCGGCGAACACCTCGCGCTCACGCACTTCATTAAGTGCGTCTTCGTAGTAGAGCTCGTCGTAGCGTCTCTTGCCAAGGTCGGTGTGTAGGGCGACGTGGCCAAGGGCAGCATCGACGATATCGGTTCGCCGGGTCTTGTTGCGCGAGCTATCGCTATCGGCGGACGTCCGGATGCGTTTGGCAGCGCCGAGCTTGTAAGCCTCGGCCTCCTCGGCGAAGAGATCCCCGTCCTCTTCCTCCTCAGCGGCCTCGGCGTCCAAGAGCTCCATCTCGGCGAGGATCCTCTTCTCCTTGGCGGCCGAGATGGCGTGATTCTTAGGCTGCCCGTTCGCCTGACGCTTAGCGGGCACACGGGGGGTGCTGGGCTCCTTGCTACTCGAAGAGCGGCGAGAGCTGCCCTTCGGTGCGCCCTCAGCATCCCTCATGTCAGACACGCGGCCCTTGGACTTTCGTGTGGCCTTTTCCTTCTTTTCCTTGGCCTTGGGCGCTATCTTTTTCTTGGAGGGTTTTTCGGACTCGGCCTCGGTGTCAGGCTCCGCCTTCATGATGGTGCTATCGTGGTCGGTATCGTTCTCCTCCTTTTGTACAGCACCATTCGGCCCGTCCTCGTGCTCGGAATCAGGCGCACGCAGGTTGCTAGCGGGAGACTCATCGGCCTGTCGTCGGGAGGTGTCAAGCTCGCGACGGGGCGAGGGCTGCCGTGAAGGTTCCTTGGATTCGGGCATCGCCGGAGACGCTGGCGTCGGTCTTGGTGCCGGCTCGGCACTTGTCAATATGTTTGAGAAAGACATCAGCTCGGCGGCACGGCTCGGAGTCGACTAGATATGACGAAAAACAGTCAGTGACGCGTTTCTTTCATCAAGCCTCGGAAGGGGCGTATGGAATAGGATGGAAGCCGCGTTTATACGTACCGAGACAGGCCTCGAGCTGGGCGGCGGTGACTGCGGCCGCAATATGGAAGACAGGCCACCAGTGGCGGGAGTGCTGGCGCCGTTTGAAAGCGGCCTCGAGATGGGCGATGTTGGACGCGGCCTCGGCGATTCAGAGATGGGCGGGCGGCCGCCGGGGCTCCCCGAGGCGCCCATGGCGTGAGACTGCGAGCGCGGGCTCTGTGCCTGGAACGACGCAGCGCGCGGCGATGAATAGCTGCCGTTGTACGAGTGGTGCGGCTCTGTTGATGCGTATCCCGATGGCTCGCGGGCCTGGTAGTGGCGATGGTTGCAAATTAGCTCGGGCTCATTCCATCACGCCAATGCTAAAATTGCGTTGGGGGGAAGGATGGTGATGATGGAGGGAAATTTTTGGTTGGCTCGGTTCAGGAGCAGGCGGACTGGAATGAGCGGCCAGGAAGGCACGGTTTGTTGCGTTTCACTCATTAAACCGCTGCTGAATGGAACAGGCCCAGAGTGATGATCAATTTTGGCAACCAGCTGACTTCAGCGCCAATCCCTGGACTGGGGTGGGTAGCCTGCTAGGGAAAGCCTATTACAGGCTCTAGCCAAACGAGGCGATTCGGGCGTCTCAGGGCAGCAGAGGAAAAAGGAAGAAGAAAAAAAAACAAACGGGGTTTCAACAATCGCGACGAGGGAAATCGTCGGTTTCTGGCCCGACCGAAAACAAGGGGGACGACAACACGACAGCAGCACAAAAGGAATTATAGGGGGCTCACCTTTGGCGTCGACGCGCGGTGCCAGGTCCCCGCCTCGGCCATCCGTCGCTCGCTCGTCGTGGTATCAGTGGTCGGGTCGTAGAAGCTGCCGCCGCTCGCCTTCTCGCGCGTCTGGTGCAGGTCCTGAGACTGCGAATAGTACGCAGGCGATCCACGCATCGGCGAGGGTGAGGCCGCGTGGCGGTGGCTGCTCCCGGGCGTAGGCTGGCCCGACGGCGGATGGGGCTGGCCGCTGCCGACGGAGGGCGACATGAACGAGCTCAGGGCGGGTCGCGGCGGCGAGTGGTGATGGTTGGTCGACGTGCCGGATGGGGGAGAGAAGCCCGTCGGGGGGTGGAACTCGGACTGCGTGGGCGACCGGAGGCTGAAGGCCGAGTGTCGAGCTGGCCCTTGCGGCGGGACGCCACTTGGGGGCGCGACCACAGAGCTGGCCGGGTTCAGGATGTCGCGCGGGTGCCGCCTCTCTCGGTCGTTGTCGTCGCCGGGGTGCTGGAGCACCGTGGACCGGAAGTTCGACTCCATTGCGACGACGGAGATGTCGCGCCCGGATTCGAGTCACCCAACGGTCCGCAAGTGCGAACAGCGGGAGATTATAGGGAACGACAAGTGGCCGCCGGGGTTCGGATGGAAGACGAAGCCCAATCTACCGTGCCGGCGATCCCATGTGCACCGGGGTGGTGTGCGTGGGGAGTTGGACGCGTTCGGATGACGAAAGTGACGCTGGCAATAGATCCAGACGAAAGCCGACGGACGGCCAGAGTACGGGATGGTGGTCGGGCGGGCGGGCCTACTTCGCCAGGGCGCCGCTCACGTAGCAAGCCGGATCGCGACCGTAAAGCGACCGCTCGATCGCGCAGGACCGTGTCGAGAGGCCGGTTACTGGTCGGAGCGTCCCGATCAAGCGCTTACGACGACGCCGGGGGTAAAAGTCGAAGATGATACGTGACAGAGCAAATACGGCGACGGACAAAGTCTAGAACGGGAACGTGGAAGTCGAAGGCGGGAAATGGCAACACGGGTAATACAACAGTAATGGGGGGCAAGAAGCGGGAAAAAGGGGGACGCGACAAGTGTCGGGGGTTGATGGGAAAAGTGGTGACGATGTCGGAGGTGGTGGTGGAAAACGAGGGGCGAAGATGACGATGGAGGAAGATGGGGGGGAAGGGTTTGGGGGGAAACGAGGTCAATGGGGCGAGGGATGATGGTTTGATGGAGCCATGGCAAGGTGCGTCTAAGAGTTGCACGCTCAAGTGGTTTTTTCCCTGAGGGGGGTGCGTCGGCCTTGGGTCATCCCCAGCCCGTCGTAGCCTGTAATCCACCATGCACAATCCGGAATGCCGCGAAGGTGGAAGTATCGGGGACGAAAGGCGCGCCGCCGCCCTCCCCAGCCAGGGCCAGCCTGCCAGGCGACCTCAGCCGGCCCTGCCGCCCCTCTGCCCCTTGCTCCCGCACCGCGCAATCAGCCAAGTCTGGGGTCTCCCAAGGTACACGGGACCTTGCCACTGCTTCCTGCTCCAATTATATCCGCCAATAGCGTCCAGGATCGCCCGACCGTTAGCGCTGGTTTGGCTTGGATCCGCGCTGCGCCAACATCGGGTGCGCGGTCCCAGGTACATGGCTAGTGAAACCTTGCTAGTCTCCGCGATGGCTTCAAATCCTTTGATCGTCCGAATCGGAAGCCGAACCACCGTGTGTGGAGATCTCTTGGTTCTGGATCCAGGCGGGGGAATCGCATCCCTAATGTGCAGCAGACTGCAAATGCATTCCCACGGGTCCGGGAGTTTTGACGATTTTTCTCGCAATGCAGCATCCGCAGATGGGAGAAGCAACCCGTCCCTCAGGGGAGTTCCGGTTCCCGCGTGCCCCCCAGTCGGCCTTCGCTTGGCCCCATGCTTATCCGTGTCCATCACCGGATCGCCAGCGCTGATTTCGAGTGGATGAGACAAGACTTCCCACCACCCATAATAGCAATAAAACCCGAGTCTGCAGCCGTTGCGTGACCTGTTTTCCGCCCTGAGTCGCCCCTGCAGCCATCATGTTTGACCCATTTGCGTTCTGTATGCGCGAGGTGTGAAGGCGCCCGATTTCTTCCATTTCCGGACTGTTCCACAGACCTCCCGTTCGGTAATCCCCAAGGCCAATGGCGGGCTTCATTCGGAACTCACGATGATTGCGGGACTGGTCAGGTGACCCAGCCACTCAGCAACGCTGCTGGCACAGTGTGACAACGTCATTCCAACATTAACACGGACAGTCAGTCTGTGGAGCTCACCTACTCGGTACCTAACAGGCGACATGTCGGTGGCTTGTTGGTGGTGGCCACAGACACATTGAGTGTGTCCGCGTCCACAGATCACCAACAGCCCCAAAGCCCGGCTGGTTCTCATTAACGGATTGATTCAAGACCCAGAGTGGAGCACGCATGTATCCCATACATACTTCGTATCGCATCCAACGTACCGAGTAAGCGTCCTCGTATCCCCGGCAGGATATCTGGTAATTCAAAGACTTCACGATTTCTGGCCGGGATAAACCCTTATTAGGTGGAGCCGCAAATCAAAGGCATTCTGGTCTTTCAACGACTTAGTCTATCCTTTCTCAGAGACCTTCCCAAAACAAAGAACAACCGCGGGCTAGCCGGAGCACGTCGCCTGATGCCACGGTCCTCGGATGCCCGAACTCCCTCCTCGAGAAGCGAAAGCAATCTCGAGGCTCCTTTTTTCCGTCCCAGTCATTTTGTCGTAACATTTCACTGACATTCCGAACCATCCTTTGTCCCGTACGCTCTGATCTATGCAGTCATGCGGTATCATCCCCTTTCTGGACCCTCGAAGCCGTGACCTAACGCAGCCCTCCTCTATATACGATGTCCAAGCGGCCCGAACAACTGTGACGCCATATCTTTATCCTGTGCTGATGCTTCCTTGAACCCCCGTCCCTCCGTCTCTATGATGAGGAAATGGATGCGGTGGGAAAAGGTGTTTTGTCTTTCCACTTTGTTGGTGGACGTTTAGACGGCACCGGACGAAATCATCTTCTTGCGGAGGTGGTTCTTATATTGTCCGATGCTGCCGTCCCACCTCTCGATGGTCTTGTTATCGCACACAAGAATTTCCTTGGCGATTTTGTCAAGAAGGCTGTCGAAATGGTTAGTTATCCGTGTTCTTATGAAAAATGGCTTCGGGTAGGGTTCTAGGCATACCGGAAGTCGTGACTGACGGCGACAACACCACCACTGAATGCGTTGATGGCATCCGCCAAGCTGTCGATGGTGGGGATATCGAGACCGTTGGTAGGCTCGTCCAGAAGAAGCATGTTGGGCCCGTCGATGGCGAGGAGCGCAAAGACGATACGGCTCTTCTGACCCTCAGACAGGGTGCCCATGAGCGCGGTCTGCGACTCACCCGTCAGGCCGTAGCGCCCGAGCTGGCCCCGCCAGTACTGGAAGTCCTGGGAGATAGACGGATACTTGTCCCTGACGAAATCGAGCGCCGACTTGGTGAGATCAAGCTGCTCGGCGCTGTGCTGCGAGTACAAGCCGAGCTTCAAGTGCGTGTGCCTGGTGACAGTACCCTCACGAGGCGACAGCTTGCCCGTCATGAGGCGCAGCAGCGTCGACTTGCCAACACCATTGGGTCCCACAAGCGCCGCTCGCGAGTCCATGTCGAAGCCTAGATCGAGGTTCTTGTAGAGGTCGTCCTCTGCCTTACCCGAGTAGGCGAAGCTGACATTGTCGAAAGATAGCACAGGGGGCGGGAGCTTGTCGACGTCGGCGAAGCGGAAGCTGAACACCCTGTCGGGAACGACGGGCTGGATGAAGCCGTCGGCCTCCATCTTGTCCAGGATCTTCTGGCGCGACTTGGCCTGCCTCACCAGGTTGGCGTAGGTACCGGCGCTGGCGATGAACTTCTTGATGTGGACAATTTCCTCCTGCTGCTTGTGGTACGCCTTCATCTGGTTCGTCTCCTGCTCGGACCTCGTCTTGTGGTAACTGTCGTAGTTACCACCGTAGTACATCAACTGCTGCGACCTCATGTCGATCATAGTCGTGCAGACACCGTTGATGAAATCCTGCGAGTGGGAGACGAGGACGAGCGTCCGCTCCCACTTCTTGAGATACTCTTCCAACCACACACAGGCCTCAAGGTCAAGATGGGCAGTGGGGTCGTCGAGAAGCAGAAGAGTGGGTTTGACGAAAAGAGCCTTGCCGAGGGCAACTCGCATCCTCCAGCCACCAGACATGTCCTTTGTCTTCTTGTGAATGGTCTTCTTGTTGAAGCCGAGACCAGTCAAGATGAGAGAAGCACGGGTGGAGAAGGTAGAGGGGTCCATTTTGTCCATGTGCTGATGGTAGGTTAGCTTTCAGTCAAAGTTATGCCGGAATCACGGCGCCACTCGGAAACCATCACCACGAAAGCCCGGGTGATTTTGATGGCAAAAGCCGCGCGGAAATGGATAAACGTACATCGTAAAGGTCCATCAGGACAGGGCTCTCGGGACCCTCATCTTCCAGGAGCTTCTCAGCCATGTCTTCTAGGCGCTTGAGCTCATTTTGCGCCTCGGTAACAACCCATTCAAGGGCACCGAGGTCGGACGGAGGGGCTCCCTCGTTCAGAAGATAGATGTCAACGTGCTCGGGGATGGGGTACTCCCGCTCGGCGATGGCCTTAAGAAGGGTACTCTTTCCGCATCCGTTCTCACCAAGGAGGCCATAGCGACGGCCGTACGTCAGCTCGAGGGTGGTGTCGTTGATCAGCACCCGACCGTGGAACACCAGGCTGGCACTGCCAATCTTGACGTCTCGGCTCTGCTTCGTCGACGACAGCACACCCGTCGTAACTCTGTCGGAAATACCGTGCTTGTCCATCTGGGATGCTAGGCGCTTGGCCTCATCCAGTTTCTTGCCCGAGGTGGCGGGCTCATCCTCGGCGACGGGGTTGCCGTGGGCGTCGACTTGAGGCTCGTCGCCGTTCTTATCGCCCTTCTTGGTCTTCTTCTCGGCCCTCTTGGCCATGCGCTTCTCCTTGGACGCGGAGGGGGGCATTGTGGCTACTTCGAAAGGATGTGATTATCGAAAAGAGTTGGGTATCGAGGAGTTCGAGATGCTGAGATTGGGCTTGTTTCTGTGTCGTCACCGGTAGGTGGGGCAACGAGGGGTAAAAAAGAGAGATCGCTTGGAATGGGCGGGTTCAGCAGGGCCTCTCGACGGCGAGAGAGGATCAGGCTGAAGGTCTAGGAGAGGGGAATACAGAAAACAAGCAGGACGGTAAGAAAAATGTCCAGGCCTGATGCTGAAGATGGATGGATGTTGAAGGAGGAATTCCAGCGCACCCAAAGAAACTTGGTTCGCAGCGCAGATCAAGGCGAGGGGCGCTCGGCGTGGTGGGGTTTGTTGCCTCTGATCAAAAATTTCACGGAAGCCCAGACGGCTCCAGAGCGGGTTATCGGGCCAATGAGAGCGCGTCCCAGCCCACCCTGACAGTTTGAATGTCTCTCATTGTCCCTTATGATACTGTATGAAATTTGGCCCCAACCCGCCAGGACGAAAACATAGGTCAGCAAGGCGGAATGTGGGATGAGAAACCGCAAATACGCGGAGGATGACTCATGACGTCCTCAGCTAAACGTTTTCTTAGGGCCGCCTCAGGTCATGTGAAAGCTGGTGATGCCGCTGATCGCCAGTTTCAATCTCGGCCGAGTATAGGAAAGAGGGAGCGACGATGCACGTTATACGGACGCTTTCACACTATCGAGGGAAAATACCATCATACGGGGACGGACCTCCTAATCCTCTCCTAAGCCTTGTCCCGGATACTGGAGCTGCGTGACTGAAGCGTCGATGCTAGCAGATGGTAAACTGGACAACGGTGGTAGGCGGTCCATAGTGCAGACTGAACTCAATAAGCAAGCATACATACAGGGCCGTCAGGGGACGCCGTTCTTCCAAGACCCCTCGCCAATGGGGAGTCCCCACGTGATCCAGCACGTGGGCCCTCCTGCGATTTCTTGGCAGTGGTGGACTCCTGAGTACCTCCGAGCCTCACCCCTTGCCGAGAGCTCCAAGCTGCTGCTGTGGATGGGGGCGTCCAATATCCTGACCCCAAGATGCTGTCGGGAATACTCATCTTCAACCAGAAAGGTGAAAACCTCATCTTTCGGGCCTTCCGCAACGACTGCCGCCCGCGGCTCGCCGACGTCTTCCGCATCCAGGTCATCTCCAACGCCCAGGTGCGCTCGCCCATCCTGACCCTGGGCAGCACGACCTTTAGCCATGTCAAGCACGAGAACATCTACCTGGTGGCCGTCACCAAGAGCAACGCCAATGCCGCCCTGGTGTTCGAGTTCCTGTACCGGCTGATCCAGCTGGGCCGGAGCTACTTTGGCAAGTTCGACGAGGAGGCGGTCAAGAATAACTTTGTGCTCATCTATGAGCTCCTCGATGGTAGGTGCCTATACTGGCATACGCGTCTACTTCTTAGTTGGGGTGTTCTCGAGAAGGCTAACGTCTGTGTTTCGACACAGAAATCCTGGACTTCGGGTATCCCCAGAATACCGAGACGGACACGCTTAAGATGTACATCACGACCGAGGGCGTCAAATCCGAAAAGGCGGCAGAGGACTCGGCGAAGATCACAATGCAGGCCACTGGGGCGCTGTCGTGGAGGAAGGCGGACGTGAAATACCGCAAGAACGAGGCATTCGTCGACGTGATCGAAGACGTCAACCTCCTCATGTCGGCCACAGGCGCTATTCTCCGCGCCGACGTAACGGGCCAGATCGTGATGCGCGCGTACCTGTCCGGCACGCCCGAGTGCAAATTTGGCCTGAACGACCGCCTACTCCTTGACAACGACGGCCTCTCTACGCTTCCTAGTGGGAACAGGATGGGTTCTAAGGCGACCAAGGCGGCGGCCGGAAGTGTCACACTGGAGGACTGTCAGTTCCACCAGTGCGTCAAGCTGGGAAAGTTCGATACGGACAGGATCATAAACTTCGTGCCGCCGGACGGCGAATTCGAGCTGATGCGGTACCGCGCGACGGAGAACGTCAACCTTCCCTTCAAGGTGCATGCTATAGTCAACGAAGTTGGAAAGACGAAGGTCGAGTACAGCATCGCCGTCAGGGCGAATTTTGGCTCGAAGCTCTTCGCGACGAATGTTGTTGTCCGGATCCCCACACCGCTTAACACCGCCAAGATCGTCGAAAGGTGTACGCAGGGAAAAGCCAAGTACGAACCTTCTGAGAACCATATAGTTTGGAAAATCGGCCGTTTCACCGGGCAGAGCGAGTTTGTGCTTAGTGCCGAGGCCATACTCACCAGCATGACGAATCAGCGCGCGTGGTCCAGGCCACCTCTTAGCCTGGACTTCAGTCTCCTCATGTTCACGAGTTCGGGGCTTCTTGTACGGTATCTGAAGGTATTCGAGAAGAGTAACTACTCGAGCGTCAAGTGGGTGAGGTATATGACAAGGGCGGGCTCCTATGAGATCAGGTAAGTGGTTAAGAGCTCGGGTGAAGAGAAGAGCATCTTCTAACTTTGGACACCTGTAGGTTCTGATGGTTTCCCTTGTCATCCGTCCGCCGTGGGCGAGAGGGCTACAGCAAATGCGCGTCCCTGTGGACCGGGATCGCATGACTATCCGGGTGTTGGGGGGTCTAGGGAGGAGCTCCAATACCAGGCTTCCTGGACGTGTCTACTGCTCGCGTCAGGCCATCCAATCCACATGATCACAGGGTCGTGGTCCACCGCGTTCTCGACTGGCAGAGCCCTCGGGCCAGGAGTTTCCGTGACACACCCATTGCCGATCTTGGCACACCGCCCAGCCCACCATAAGTAGACAGCAGAGCGGGAATTCAGAGGAGCCCGTTGACGGCGGGCCGTGGCACCCTTGTGCCAGGAGGGAGGAGACACCCGAGTGTCCAGGCCAACCGCCCCTCAAAGGTCTGCCAGGGGTATTTTGTCGGTGCAATGTTCTACACATCGCCCGGAGCTACCATCACCCTGACAGCATCGCCTTTGCTCTGGTTGCGCAGCTCAGTTGATAGAGAACGTCTGGGCCCCCGACGGGGACCCCTGTTCTGGACCTAGTAATGTGTATATTGCCGGCATGTCACTTGAAACCATAAACGATGGACGATGTCTTGCCCTGGTTTTGCTTTTCTTTTCACGTCACTTCCCCCCATGTCTAAGCCCACCCACCGCAGCCTTGGTCAGAAGCCAATGGTCTCGCTTGTACAGCGGCGTGGGACTGCGGCACCCATGGTGCCAAGCCACAAACAGTCGAAGCTCTCTCCCGTGTTCCTGGACGCATCTCCGCGGAAACCGGTCGGTAACGAGCCGTTCTCTCGCGTTCGGGGGTCGCCAATGTCAAACTGATTCCCCGCACGGGACACATCTGTCACATCTCCGACGCCACGAGAAGTGGGAACACGCGGGAGGTGCCATGACGTGGGCGAGACGGCACGGAGCCCCTATCTTTCGAACACAACTCTGGCCCTTCAGTCGGAATCGGCGTCGTATCATATCCTCTCTCGCGCAGCGTTCCCGGAGGCTTTTCTCTTTTCCTCAACCCACGGCTGTGCTCATCTCTTCAGCACATTACCACTGATCCAGCCAAGCTCAAACGACGTGGCGGCTGCAGGCCCGTTGCTCACCTTACGCCACCGTTACCAGTGTGCTACCATTCCCCGTCGTGGAAGGAACATCCCGAATAGGATGGAGTTGTAATGAGGTGTGTTCACCGTCCTGAGCATGGGATTCCCTTCTCGGAGCCGATCGCCAACGGCGCCTGCCTCAAGCGGAACGGTTATGTGTCTGGGTACCACAGGCATTAAGTCACCTGTCACTTCTTCGCCGCCGTCGGATCCCAAGGTCCGGAGAGCTGGAAGTGATGGCGCTGTGACTCCCCACAGCCGTGGATAACACGCTGGACAGAACACACAGCCTGCCATCCTCGGGGGCCGACTGGACATGGCTTTCTCCCTGCAATGCTATTCTGCCCTCGGCTTTCTGTTGCCCATCTTGCGCCTCGCTGTTTGAGGGTAAGACTTTAGAGACAGGGGACTTGGCGGGCAATAATCCTCCGACGCGCGCATGGCGCCACGGCTTCTTGCATTGGCGAAGCCGATCCGCGCTATACCCCGGACACAGCCCGTCACGCTGCTCCGTGGGCTGCATGCAGCTGCAGTGGATGAACGGCCGCCGCACTGCAAGATCGGAACGGGCCACTTCAACCATAACCAGCACGCGTCTAGTGGTGTTCAATAGCCATCCATCCCACCCGACGTGGCTGAGAACGACGGCTATTTAAGTCCTCTCGGCCGGAAGGGGTAGTAGCGGATCATCATCGTCACGGCGACTGGGCTTCTGTCAACAACGCCACAGTGGACGCAATCAAGGGGATCGGCCATGTCAAACCCTTCCCTAGTACCTTGTCAAACCCCTGCGCCCGCCACTTGCTTTGCTTCCCGGAAAGTAAAGATGGACCCAGATCCTAGCTGCCCCCGCAGAAATCACCTCGGTCAACCTCCCAACCCAGACCCGGCTAACAAGCTTCTGGACCTTCGGAGAACATGTCTCGCGCTTGTCCCCCCCACACGTCCGTTTCGGCCTCAGCACACCAACCCCCAGGAAAGGCAAGGTATGACATGGGAGGCTTTCTTCCCCGCCCCCCGGTCCTGGTGCGGAGGCCCGCCCCGACGTCTGACGACGAGCGCCAAAGTGTTTGAGGGAAATAAGGCAGGGTAACGGTGAGGGCCAGGGTACCGACGCCCTATGCCCAGAACGGCGATGCTGGCTTTCCTACTCGGCATGTTCCCCTTGCGTTCGGACTTTTCGCGAGATCCCTCCCGGGGCCATGGAGCGTTCGTCGTGTGGTCTAAGCGTGCCTGGAGAGCAAGATCTCGATCCGGGAGCGCCGGTGTCTTCCAACGGCGCCGGCCAAAAAGGCCGAAGCGCCGGGACCGACCAAGTATAAGTTGAGGCATCGGCCCAGCGGTCGAGATGCCATGAGCAGTGTTCGACACGACATTCCCTCCTTCACACCAGCTCGATCACGATTGATGCCCGCCCAGCCTGGTCATATCACACCAATAAGCCTCGCCGAGGAAGATCATAGATCGACTGAGCACAATAGGCCCCTCCCTCTCGCCGTCGACCTACCCCCAGCTCCCTGCATTCGGGCCTTTACATCTCTGGCTCTGCGACCATCTCCCCGGACGTCTTGCCTGCCCGCTCGTTCTGGCGTCCTTTGGCCGTCACCGTCCTGACGAAGGAACTGTCAGTGCCACTTGCGGCGGCAGCATATCGTCACCCAGCCGATTGGTCTTGGCTGTAGGTCAGAAGACCTGATAGTGGAGCTCCAGCGTTCATCCTACGATCTACTCGTGTTCATCATCACCCACAAACGGCGTATCCGACCAACGTCAGGCCAGTCCTAGCACATCGACACGTTGGCATATCGAGATCTGCATAGGACACGGCACCTCTGGCAACCAACACGCGACCCGCTACCCCAGGGCCATACCATAACGATGTGCACCTACTGCTACCTCCACCACCACCACGTCCCCCCCTGCACCCGCGCCCCGGACATCGTCGTCCACTGGGACTTCTGCCCCAATGCCGCCAGGCACCCCAGCCGCAGCAGCGGCACCAAGACGCTCCCCTGCGAGCAGAATCACTTCGACTTCGTGGGGTCCATCGACGCGGACAACCCCTGCGCCTCGGGCGGCTGCCTCATCTCGCCGACGTGCAGCTCTGGCACGTGCCGGCTCGAGACGCTCGGGGGCAGATGGCGGTGCTGCATGTGTAAGCGAGGAGGGAATGGACTTACGTGGTGCGGGCACAAGATGAGGGCGAGCCCGGACACGTTCTGCTACCACCAGGTGTGTGAGGGCTGTACAGCGGACTGAGGTATGGTGACCATAGAGACGGTGCGGACCAGGGGGAGATATGTAAGTGGGCGGGGAAGGACACTTCTGTCGTGGCTCGAGGGGAATGTAGAGCAAGGGGCGTTGCAGACGGATGGGCCGTTTACCGTGTCAGCTGAGCTCTGCCCTCGCCGAGCTGGGCGAGGTACGGACCCGAGCCAGTGGACGTCGATCTCCTATGTTGGCGTTGGAAGTCTCGGAGTATCTCCTATCAAATATGACCACTATGTTTCCATCTAGCCCCCCCGCAACAACACCAAGGACCCTGTGAGACGCGAGCACCTAGGTGAAGCGACGATGCATTGACCTGAGACACCAGGATCACTAGCTGAAAACGGTGGTCGCAATACACGACGGTTTTCGTGGGTTAACAACTTCTCCGCGGATCCACAACGACATCCTCTCAGGGAACCACCATGCTCACAGCCCTCTCTGCTCAGACGAATTATGAGTGGACGCCTCGGCCGACGGTACCTACCAGAAATAGCTCTCTCCCCCTCTCTCCTCCCTCCCCTTCGCTTAGCCTCTCAAGCCACAGCGGGACCGTTTTCGTTAGATCTGATCACATCGACACCCGGCGCGACTCTGGTCATGTGGGTATGCCAGGGAAACAACCTTGGCTTCTCCTTCACCCCTTCTCTCGTCCTCTCCCCTGCATCCGGTTCCGTCACTGACCTGCTTTTTCTCATGGCTTGCAGAAAATCGCCATGGCCGAGTCACGAAAGCCCAGCGTCTTCCTCCTCCCGGGCCGCCCGTCCGCCTCAGCAGGTGAAACACAGGAAACGCCACATGCCCATCTTTTGCGTCTCTCCTTACAACGTCACACCCGCCGCTTCACACGGGGCCCCTCTCAATGGACTCGGCTCTACTCAGCCAGCCCTGATTCCAAATGCCTTGTCTCGAGCCTAGTGAATATGCGTCACACCAGCGCCGGTGGCCCTCTCTCCTTCTTCATGCTTCTCGTACCTGGACGGCCGTTCAATTCGCGAAGCCTCGGCGGGAAGCTTCCAGCTAGCCCCTAGAACCTTTGCTTTTTCCATGTCCAGCGGGTCTCACCCGCCACGAGGCTCCTCGTCATCAGCATCTACCCGATGACACGGGCCTCTCAACGTCCAACATCCAGAATTCTCGAAGGGGAGCTGGAGATAAACCGTCTCGTGCAAGCTGAAAGGCGTTACGTGGCGCGGCATGCTCTGTCCTTGGTGTCCTTTGGATGTCCCTTGCGCCTCACCGGAGGCCAAGCAGGTTACTCACCCACCCGCCCCGGTTGTGTCCCTCTGATCTCCCCCTTGCCCTCCAATGATGTTATCCACCCGTCAACGACCCTCGGGTTCCGCGTCGCCTTCTCCTCAGCGCTTGCGCGCCTCGTTGACGAACCGGGAATCTCCCTCCGACGTCCCCGTCGCCCCGTCAGCTGCGATGGCGAAAGCCGACGTTCCACTGCCCCCGTCCGCCATCTCACAAGACGGTCTAGATTCTGCAGGAGACAGAGGATGCATATCCCGCCTCCGCCCACAGGGAATCGCCGAGCCGCAAGTCTCAAGGCCTAGAACACGGACCCACCGACGCCTCTCACCAAGCGGAGCGCTGGCCCAGCTCCTCGGTTCCCCCCTTTTCTTTCGGGGCCCTTTCAATCCCGCCACCGACGTTGCTCCTGCACTGGAGAGCGAAGCCCGCGACTAATATTGGAAACCCCTCGGCGATCGGGGGAAAACGGTGAGGCATTCCGGAACAAGGTGTCCAGCTGCCGTGGTGTCGCAGAGCAGCTAACCAGCTTGCTTCCCCGTCACTTTCTCGAGACGCCTCGGGAGCGGCCTTCCAATCCACGTTTCCCAGCCGGCCTTTGCCTGCTCTCGTGTAAGCCGCAACGGGACATATGGAGCAAATGGGGACTGAGGGGGTAGAGGGAGGGGATTACAACCTCGTGTTTTAGATCGTGGTACGTCCGGATCCCCGTTCTGTTCCGCGTATATAGCTCTGTTCTCTTTCCTCCTGGTTCTCCTCAACTAGTCCTTCGACGTCATCTCGTTTTCTATGACCTGCGATCACTCACCAAGATCGGCTCCAAGGCTTTGATATTGACGTATCGATCGATTCCTCGTCCGGAAGTTGGACTGGAGTCACGCACCGACGCCCAGACAATCATCCCTTTGAGTCCCATACTCGCTGCTTTCACGGATCCGAGATCGAGTCCGAGTTCCCCGGGTAACTCGACGGTTACATACCTGCTTCTTCCCACTATCACACCTGGATATAGTCTTGGTCCTCTGAGTCCCTCACTATCCAATCCGTCACTAGATCACTGGGGCACAGCATCTCGGCCGTCTCGGACACCCACAGACCGGCGTCCCCCGACTCCCTCCACCCTGTGCCGCCCCTGTCATCCCAACTCCTCCCGCGTCCCCGTATTCCGGTATCGCTCGAGGAACACGATCCGGGTCAGACAACGGAAGCCGCCGGACACCCCGATAGGTTCACGATCCTGCAGCCAGCCGCCCGAGCAACCCTCTCTCAAAGCGTCATCCGACATCCAGGAGGCTCTTCCCCCAATCAAACGGCGAGGAGAGGAAGCTCCGAGGGAGGAAGAACGAATCATCCACCGAGACCACCCACCCACGCAAATACACGAGTCCCGCAAAGCCAGGGCCGAAAAAGCAACCATGTGCACGGAAACGACCTACACGCTTCCCTGCCAACACGTCCGCACAATAATCGCCTACTGCCCGTCGGCCCGCTCCAAGCCCCCCCGCAGCTCGAGCTCCCGCTCGTCCTCGTCCTCCCGGTCGACCTGCGCCAACGCCATCGCCAGGACAATCCCGCACCCGCCGCCGCCGCACATCAGCCCCCTCTCGGTTCCCAAGTGCCCGCTCGCGACCTGCCCCTACGAGGCGCGCAACCGCCGGTGGAACTGCTGCTGGTGCGGCAAGTCGTGGAACGAGGGCGGGCGGTGCAGCTGCGTGATGATCATCGACGGGAGCGAGGTGCGGTGCGAGCACATATGCTGTGCGACGTGCGAGGCGGCGGAGTGAAGTTGGCTAGCGAGGAGGGAGACAGAGGGGGAGTGCGATGTGGCTTCGGCGGAGTTGGAGTTGTTTCTTGGGTAGCGGGAGGGCCCGGGACTAGGTAATGGCGGGTCGGAGGGAAACGTGGCTTTGGGAAGGCTTGCTGTCGCTGTTATTGACTTCTGTAATGCTCGACTGGAGATGGAGACTGGTAGCTAGATGCTAGAGACGGGCTCTTGAATCAGTATTGCTTCGCTCCCAGACTCCTCGCACGTTCCGACGACGCACTCGGAGCCCAGAGCAGGTGCGGGCTGGAAACCATGCCCTGAGCGCTGGCATTGATCCGAAACCTCGACGACGCAGAGCCGGCCGTGTCGTGTAAGCCCCAGGCGCCCTTCGTACCTATCAGCGAGCTCACAGCCCTCCACCATGCATACGATCATGCAACCACCCGCCGAGGGCTCCCCTCTCGCCCTCCCCCATCATTCCGACCAGAAGAACTACGATCCCGGCCTGGTCTCACCTCAAGCAGAAACGGCGAGCTCTCCCGAGAGCCCCCCAAAAGGCTCGCACGTCGTTCAGGTGGACGTCATCCAGGCACACGCTCTGATCTGAAGCGCAGCTCACCCCCCACCTCTCCACCTGACGTGAACCCCCCCGTAACACGGGAAGACGGCCAGAAATAAGCTTATCCTAGAGCCGATCCCCCCAACCCGACGGAACCTCGCAGGTGCGGAACCGCCATCGGCGATCCCACCGACACCACCCACCGGGTTATCCTCTCCCTCGCACTCATACCCAGGACGCCGCTTCCCGATCGAACCCAGCTCGCCTTGCGTAAATCCGGGTTCTCGGAAATTGGGCATGGCCCCCCTTCGGCCGCCCGCATCGTCACATCACCGCACTTTCCCTCTTACTCTTCGGACGGAGCCCAGTTGCTGAGGGTAGGCGTCGAATCTCGTATCACGAAGCAGCCCCGTCCCACTGACTCTGTACCACCCCCTTCCCTCCTCTCGCCGTCCTGTAGTATTCCTAGCATGGCACACAACCGCCGGCAAAACCCCATCTCAGGGCCTCTCTCGATGAACCTTAAAGTAGGTGCGGTAGTACCAAGACACCCAAGACAGGGATCCAGCTGAAAAGCCGCCGCGCCGCTTTCTCTCCCGAGACAACCGCTATGTGCGCCCCGCCCACTTGGGAGGGCAAGATACAGAAAAGTAGGGCCGGAGGCGTTCAGTGGATCCCCCCAACTTGAAGCCTCGTGCAACGGCAGAGGCAGATCCGCGAGGTGGGGCTGCCCAAGGCTCCGGAGATATGGAGTTGTAATCCTCCGGGGCGTGGGCCCTTGTCGGAAGAGGGCATCGTGGCGGGAGGGGACCAGCGGCGGGAGGTTGATGCTCGTTCTTGGCCTGTCTCGAGGGGACTTTGCGGGGGGCCGCCGAGGGGCCTCGCAGAGAACTCCCCTCGAGGTTATAAAAAGCAACTGATACTCACCATGCTGGCGTATATAAACCGCAAGAGAATCCCATATCCATCCTCTCATCACAATCCCATCTCACCCGCCTCAACCATACCTTATACCCCCCAAAAGCCCCTGTCCTCGCACTACATACTTCCGCTCTATCCGCCCCGGCGCCCCCTCGCCCCACTCACAGCCCCGGAGATCCCGGCATCCCTCAATATGTGCCACGGCCACCCCCAGACGCACCCTTGCTCCCACACATCCGTAGCCTGGGACTACTGTCCATCGGCGCACCTCGATCTCGACACGGGCTACGAGTCGCCCTGCGCCGACATCAGCTTCGCCCCGGCGCGTCCCACTGCAGCGGGGTGCCCGCTCCAGAACTGCCAGTTCAAGGACATGGGCGGGAGCTGGCAGTGCTGTGCTTGCGGGCGGGGGCCCAACACGCAAGGGTGGTGCGCGATGCCGACGGCGCGGCTGCGGAGGGACCCCGAGACGTTCGAGGTCGAGGCCGTCGAGGCGACGTGTGACCACGGGTGCTGCAACAACTGCACTCACTATGGTAAATCGTCTCCCAGTATCCCTTGTGCCCACCACATAAGGAGAAAGCAAGAAGAGAGAACGTCCGGGCCGTTTGTGGATGGTGTTGTAAGCCCCGTTCCGACCGACATGCTAACACGTACGATAGGGACGAGCAGATCCCCGACTCCAGACCTTCCCTTCTCCGACCTCCAACGCGATCCCCGGCGATATGCCCACGGTAGATCTTCGCGGTACCCCGATTTCCCACGCAACGAAGCCCAGACATCGTCGTCCGCCTCATCCTCTCTTTCTTCTTCGGCCAGCAGCTCGCCGGGATACAAGATCGACCTAGACTACTCGTCCGTGGGGAAGAAGAAAAGCTCTGGGAAGAAGGGCCGGAAGGGGAAGCATCACTAGCGGATATCTGGGAGAATCAGATAAGCGGCGAGGTAGGGTCCGGTAACCGGGACCGTTGCGAATAGACCCAGCTGTGATGTGAGGACTTGTACTCAGGCTTTGTCGGTAATAATAGGCAAAACATATCAACCATTGAAAACAGTTCGCCCAGGGCAGCCTGGTTGAGCTGACGTGGCTGCCCAACAGTGGTTTGGAACTGTCGCCCTGGCGGAGCCAGCAATGTCCTCGGACGAAGGAGCTCCCTCCGGCCATTTGGCGACCCCCGCACGAGCAAGCCGTTGCGCCTGTAATCCTCGGTCTCCAAACAAGTGCCTCAGAGCGGGGACACTCGTCCTTGTTCTGCTCGCCCTATCAGTCCGGAGACCCCGACCCATAATCAAGCGTCCCCCTTCCCGCACCCGCTTTCCTTGGCCGGCACACGAGGAAGCGTTGCATTCTGGACCGCCCAATCGCGGCTCTGCAGCAGCACCAATGAGACAGGCAAACACACCAAGAGAACAGCCGAAGCCAGGGCGGGACGCGCCACGTGGAACAAGCGTGCGCAGCCCGGCTCCGCCTGCCAGGGTCCCTGCTCCCGAGGATCCATCCGTCCCCTCCCCTCGCTGTGCCCATTTCCGGGCCGGGATGTACCCGGTACTCTCGCTCTCTTCCCCTCCCCAACAGCCGAGGGGAACGGATCGTCTGCTTGGACCGTGGAACCCTTGCTAGAGATGTGAGATGACGACTGGTGGCGAGGATGCAACCGTGGTGGTGAAGAGCGAAACGGCGATCCGATGGATGGGCAAAGCTGCTGGCGTCGGTCGCGGTGGAATGCAGCAAATGGCTTCAGTGCAAGCATGACTCGAGTCAGCGCTGGCCGCAAGTGTGGCACCCTCACGGGGCCACCCGACCTCAAGCTGCTAACGCCGCAGGGGCGCCTTCGTTCTCCTACATTCCCATTCCTGAACACCGATCTTATCACCTCTCGCCTGTTGACACCCCCGTCAACGCCAATCAACCCGAAGATAGAGCCTCTCCCCCCCTTATGTAGTGGCGCTTGGCTGGCTTCATGATCTCACTTTGGGCTGGGCTGCATGAAAGCATGGCAGGCCACATGGGGCGAGTGGAGAACAAAACCCGCCGCCGTGGGGCCCGGAAGCGAAGTGTGCGTGGTCCCTGGTACGAGCTGAATGATCCATTAAAAGGCAAATATGGAGCGTCTGGACATGAAATTGATGGTGCCCGGGACCAAGAGGACCCTTGACAAGATGACAAGGTGCGCTTGTTCGCTCAACCTGCTTGAAACGCTCGTTTCGCTGGTCGGGATCGGCTATCTGCGCCTGGCTGCATGCGGCTTTGATCCCCGCTTGGTGGACATGCCTGTCGGACATGGAATGCACGCACTTCCCGCACAGGCCTTGCCTGGAGGAATATCATTCGGCGGGGGCGAGTGGCTGTTCTCGCCAGCAGAGCAGAGGTCGAAACGCCCATGACGCAGTCGATATATCATCGGAGCTGTATCGTTCTCTGGCCCGCCGTTCTCCCTCGTCGCCATCTGGAAACACCATCATCCTGGGCCCTTCGCGTGCGACATCCCTGCTGCAAAACCACGTGGGAACGGCATGAGCCACCTGGTCCCTGAGAAAGCTGCCACCAATCGCGTCGTCCTCGTATTATCGGGGTGGCCGGGCTGGCCTCATCTGGGCATTTCGGGCGGGGATCAAAGGATTGATATGAGCAGCAGTTCAATGTTGGAGACAAGGAACCGGCCGCTGCCGCCAGAAAGAAACGAAAATAACCGAGCAGAGTGAAAGGAAAGTACCCTGTACATGTCCCCACCAAGACATGGATCCATCCAGCTGGCCTGAATAGGTTGAATTGAACCGCCAGGCACCACCTTCCTTCTGCCGTGCCACGCTCCTGCTCCCCTCTTTTCTCCGCCGCAGCATACGGAGTAGATATCGAACGCTCTGCATCGCTTCTCCCCTGCCCAAACCAACCTAGCCTCCACAGCATCACGAAGCCTGATCCCACCGCGCGCCGATCCTCAACTCCCGAACCACGCCGCCGCCATTCCTCAACCAGGCACACTCGCAGCCCAAGAGCGCCGCCCCCCCACCCACTTCTTGTATGCACATACTTCAGGCCCCCGTCCCGCCGATCCTCTACCCGTTTCAGATTGCCCTTGCCTGCGATCCCCTTTCCCTTGCCCAAGCACCGCCTGTCCTTCCTCCGCCCCGCCCGTTTTCTGTGGATTCCCCAATTTTACGACCTTGGCCATTTCCCTCCCCTTCCCCATCGTCAGACTACTGGACCTTTTTCGCTCCCTTGATAAAACCCAAAACCGCAGGGAACCCACTATTATTGTCATTATTTCTCCGGCACGCTGTTGTCGCCACCGATCGAAGCGAAAGCGCACCCCCGTGACGTCTGAAGCCCCGGCAAGACCCCCTTCTTGGCCGTACAAATACCCGCTCTGGTCCCCCGGTCCTCGCGTGGCTGCCTTCGAGAACCTGAAAGGATGACTGCCTCACTCGATTCCTCCCGACCCATCATGGCTCCATCTGTAAGTTGCGCTGCGTTCCCCCCCCATTGGGCCCCCGTCCCAATCAACCCTGGGCTACAGCTGCCGTGTCAACGAGCCTCCACCAGCCGCGATCGCTAACGTTCGCCTCGCAGCCTCGCGCCTCAGTGCGCTACAGCACCTATAGCGTCGCTCCCACCGTCCGCACTACCGACTCCGCCCAGAACGAGATCGGCGACATCGCCGAGGGCTTCCAGCGCATGGAGAACAAGGCCCTCTCCTCCCAGCGCGTCACCCTCTCCGACAAGAAGACCGAGCACATGAGCAAGCTCGCCCTCGGCGCGAAGGTCGAGCGTGCCCTCGACCGCCGCATGTCCTCCCAGGACGCCGTCATGAGGCCGCGCGGAAAGAGCGTCCTCGACGAGAAGAAGGGTTGAGCGTTGTCTCTGTGACATTGCGGAGGGGGAGGTTGTGATAATACCCTGGGGGCTATACGTTTTCGGATCGACACCTACTGTTTTCGACGTGGAGAAGAAGGGAGGCTAGGACATGGCGGCGATATGCCTTGTTTCTGCGTGTGCATGGCCTTGTGTCACAGCAAGCGGGCCCCTGGTGTAGGGGGTGAGTGCGGAGACAGCATGACGCGGCTACTCGCACCTTTTCGAAATCATCAATGACGGCCCGGGCCTGCATTTACCCGTCTCGTCGAATCTTTCACACTGGTCTTGCTGGCGTTTAGGAACATAGGGAAGTGAAGAGGGATCTAGAACCCGAGACAGGGACCGAGGGGACAGCACAGCCCTCGGTCCCGTCAGGAGATTCGCTCGGTACGGAAGAAGGGTTTCGTTTGTGATGCGTTGATATGGGTCTTGAATTTTGCATCCGAGTGTACGAGCAAGGAGCATTCTAGCATTGTATTTTCGTGGCTTTATTCCCCCGAGTTGTTTTGTTCTTTTGGTAGAGTCTCGTATAATACAAGGATATCCCCGAGATACCACGGGACTGATGAGCTCGGGATTGTGATGTCAAGCGTTGCGTTGTGTTGATTGTCCAAGCATGGTCCTCGTCGGAGCGTAGTCTGTGGTGTGAATCAATAGTATGAGTACAATTGGAAATATAAACGTTGCTCTCCCGATCTTTGCATGCTCTCCTCCCTCGCTCATACTTCGGAACCCTGAAACATGAAAACGCCCAACCCAGCCCTCTAGTTCTGTGAAGCCGAAGCCTACTCCCTCCCTCAATCCTCGAAACACCCCCTAGGCCTTGTCATTCTCCGCCCTCAACCGCTCGTCAATCTCCTTCAAAAGCGCCACGAGCTCCCCCTCCTCGCCCTCAACCTCCAGTCCCCTCCCAACCCACTCCCTCGCCTCCCCCAGCCTCCCCATCTCCAAAAGGCACTTGCCTCTCCTCCACCAGGCCTTCGCGTTGCCCACCCTCTTCGCCTCGACGCTCGCCTCGGCGTCGACCCCTCCCTCGGCCCACCTCCTCAGCGCCATGCAGGTCTGCGCCCTGTTCGCGAACAGGGCGCTCACCTCGTCCCTCACGACCTGCGACCTCTCCCAGGGGGGTCTCGCGAGGGCCATCTGGAGCCCCATGGTGTACAGCTTCCCCGCCTCCTCGTACTTGCCCTTGCGGAACTCGGCGTTCGCCGCGTCGCGCAGCTTGGTGACGCCGGCGCTGCGCTTGGGGTTCACGGGGATGGGCGGCGGCGGCACGCCCATGGGGTTCTCGACCAGCTGGACGAGGGCGCGGGACATGGTGTAGAGCTCGGCGAGCTCGGCGTCGAGGGTGCGGGACGGGTGCGCCGAGGTGACCTCCTTCGTCTGCGGGTCGATTTTCAGGGGGATGAAGTCGAAGCTGTCCTGGTCCATCTTGTCGGTATTGCGCGGGTATCTGTGAGAGACCCTGTATATAGGTTGGGTTTCGGTTCGAATTTGGTCTAGGAAGCTATCGTGTCGGCTGGGTAGCGTATAGTCGGCTCGTCGTGTTCTGGTGGATAACTTCCGAGGGTCGAAGGCGCAGACGAAAAGCAGTGGAAGAGGCCACGGGTCTAGAGAGCGTGGTCTATGGTTGAAAGTTGCGTATGCGCGTTCCCAAGCGCGATCGAACTCGCGAATATGTTAAGGGGAAGAAGGACAGGTATTACATTGAGCGTTGGAACTGATATGCAGTCTGGCCTTCTGGGGCGCTGGAAGAGGCCAAGTAGCGGAACCCCAGCTCTTATCAGAGGGTCACGTGGAGATAACACTCACCGCCCACGACCCTCGGCACCAAGGGCGCCAACCACGACGACCACCAATTTGATGAAGGGACCATCACGGTCCAAATCTCGGGCCCGAATTGCACATTTTCCAACAACATTTAAACCGTGGGCTCTGAAATCTAGTCGGATAATAGTCTCCAGGATGCGAGAATCCCCTCGATGCCGCGCTCCTCGCCTCGCCTGGTTTCCACCCAGAGTTTCACCAGCTGCACTCATCCACTCCAGGGCCTTGCTATAAACACACTCCCATGCCCGTCTCTGAGATCTCCGGCGGTGGCTACTTGAGCCGCGGGCAGAAGGAAAACGCACTATCATTCGACTACGAGTCCAGGATTTAATGTGATGGTATCGAAACGCTCAAAACCGTCCCCCCTCATGATTTAAACGCCTCTCCCGCTGAATAAACTTTATCAAACATCCGGCAAACCCAGTAAAGCTCATCATCCCAATTTGGGAACCGTCTAAATTCCTCACCTGTCTCACAGTCAGCACTCATCTCCGCTTTTTACCAGCGTCTTCCAAGTAGGTAGGAAGCTCCAGGCGTGGCTGGCATAAAACGCGGGAAGGGATAGCTCACTCCTCTCCCTCATGATCACACAGCTTTTCCTCACGAAGGTAAATTGCTCAGCCCGCAGGTCGGCGAGCCTCGATCTATGCTGGTCCATTATGTGAACCTCCAGCGGGTCTTCATCCGTGCGGTAGTAGTGCCAGTACGCGAGCAGGGTGTTGGCCCCCTCGTGCAGCTCCTCCACAAACCAAGGCAGCGAGTACCCCTTCTAAACCACGACACACGGTCAGCATCCTTTGGCCGGCCAAGATCATGGGGAGCAGCCCCCTACCGTAGCGCCATTGGCCTTTCCGTGCCTGCGCCGGTCTGCGGATATAGCAGACACGTTGTGCAGAAGCAGAAAGACGGCGATGTAGATCGTGAACCAGTGCTGCGTCTTGTTTGCTTTGATTAGTGTCTCGAGCGTCCGGAGGACCTTTCGGCGTAGTGGCGCGAGGATTTCTTTTGCGTTGATGCTGTCGATCTGGGCGATGATCATCCGTGGAGTGGACACGCGGCCCCAGAGCGGATAAGATTTGTCGTCGAACTTCGGGCTCATGTCCAGCGTGTCTTCTCCAGAGACGTACGAGGATCCCACGGTGTATCCTTTTGCGGCAGTTAGCGGTCAGCCCAAGGTTTGGATGCCGGGGGAAATAACTTACGGACGGCCATCCATAGTCGAAAAACATCCGTCAAAAACAACCACTCCTCCGTCTGTTTGCTATTTTCAAGTCTATCGACCTGCAGAAGCTGTCAATACACGCTGTGAGATACGAACGTGCAGTCCCACCTACGTTAAGGACATTGTAGTGCTGGACTGCCATCCGATAAGTCTCCCGAGTTATACTGCTCATCGCATCATCCTCCGAGAGCGTCGCGAGAGTCTTTACCGCATTGTCATGGATATAGGACGTGACTTCCCTCGCCGACTGGCGTATGTTCTCGAGGGCATAGGGCTCGATATCCGTCTTCTTCGTGACGTTGCCATCTCGCCAGCACCGGTACGTTATATCTCCCGCGATAGGCCTGAACTTCCTTACTTTGATCGTGATAGGACTCGCACACACGCCGAGCGACAGCTGGATTTTACGGCCTTTAGGCGTGACCCAGTCGCCAATATCTTTCATGTCGAACCCGTGCCAGCGCTTCGTCAATTCCAGGGCGCCCCTGTCATCATCTGTCCGGCTGACCGTAATTTCTGTCATCTTATACCGTAGGCACGGAAGTTTGTGCACGACCTTCCGAGATTCTTTGCTCACTTTCTTGCAGGTTTGGCACTCCCCACGCGGATCTTCTGGATCCACAAGACACTGCAATGTCATGTTAGGCAAGAACCTCGCATGTATGGGACCCTAGGGAAAGGGGATCTTACCCTCGAACGCTGTATCCGGCAGCGAATACATGCCCCGGTCTTCCGGGTCTCTGCTGTTTGGCGTCGGCTACCATCGGAAAACCTGCGCCGCGGTAGTTTACCTGGCGGTCGGGAACCACGCTCATCGCAGTCATCCAAGACCAGGGCTTCACTCTCCGAGGTTCCCTCTGTCTTCGGATCCTTGGATTGCTTCCTTTTTTGCCCGCCCAGAGGTGAGTCGTTCGGCTCTTTGGCTTTCCCCTTGGTTTGCCCGTGCTGCTGATACGTAGGGTCACAGATCGCGAGGTTCCGGGCTGGCTGTGGCACGCTTATCGGCTCCAGTGACGAACTGCCGGCGATGGGGTACTGCGTAGAGCCCTCTAGCCCAAATTGGGGAGCGTGGGTTGAAGAAAAGGAATTATCATATCCACCTTCGAGTGCCTGGCTATGACCCTCTTGTCCATATGTTTGTGTCGACATCGTTAAATGATGCAACGGGGTTTGAAGAGGTGCCACAGGGGCGTGAGAGTACGCGGACTCGAGCGATACATTGGCTTGTCCAGGGTTTGGCTGGCTGTGGAGGGATCTTGCGTAAAGGGTCATATCCACATGACCAGGAGCTGATATGGCCGTGTTGGAGGGTAGGTAATGTTGTGAAGGCCCTGAACCGAAGTCATTGGATGGGGGGTGGAGCTCCTGGTTGGCTTGATTGTGTCCGAAATCCGAGCGGACTAGCCTTGCCCCTTGACCGATTCTCGAGTCCATGACAGGATGAGGGCTCAAGAGTGACTGCGTGTTGCTGCCGTGAGTCGAAGATTCAGGTCCGAATCCTCCATCCTGCCTGTCGTGCGAGGGGAAGTTGAAATTACTTCCGTATCCGTCGCCAGAGAATGGGACCATCGTTCCAGAGGGCGCACTGAGCTGTGTACCGTTGGCTACACGGTCGTCAAGTGGCCAAAGGTTTCTCGAGAAACCGTCGCTATGACCGTGTACGTTTTGGCGGGCGATGACGCTGCCAGTAGCATCTATGCTCGATTCCGGACCTCCTGCGCTGACAACAGGTGCTTCTTTTTCGGTATTTCTGCGCATGTGAGGCGGCTCTTTCGTGTTTTCCCAAGGGCCATGAGGGGACCGTCCTCCATGGCTTGGAGAGGAGGCTGAATGTTCATTGACGGGGGGTTGCACCGATTTCCGGGGATAGCTACCGGACGCTTGGCTATTCAGCGTGGAAGTTGGTGAATACGAGGCGTTTCGTCCGGGGAGCATGGATTGAGACGGCCAAACCGGGACACGGTGGCTGCTTGGGAAAGACAAGGGCGGTGGTACTCGTGTTTGCAACTGTGAGTCTGCTAGGAATGGCGCCCAGTTAGCACTACTTCGGCAATGCAGATAAAAGTACCAGCACGCAGGCCTGGCCTTGTCAGCACCTTGCTTTTCTAAGGCCTTTCCCCCCGAGGGCATCGGCAAACAGCCACAAAAGGGTCGAGATGAGGGCGGGATCTGGGATGGGGAGCGCGCTTGTCTCATCCCATAAAGTTGCGCTCCTACAAGACGCTAATATCTTATCGTCGGCGCACGCCGGCTCGTGTCGTCTCATAGGAGCTTCACGCCACACACTAGAAAGGCAAGCACACCTGGGTGTATGCGGACGGTCTTGTCCCTGGTAAGACCGGTACATGAAAAAAAAAATTACAAGCAAGGGCGAGAATGCTGAGGTCAGAGATCAACGGGAGGAAGCTTGGGGTGCCAACGGAGGAGATCGCAATCTGGAGCTTGTGGCAGGGCACTTGGCACCTCACCGTAGGTTGCACAAGGAACGGAAGCCGGAGATGATACATGTACGTCGTAGAACGAAGAGATCGGTTCATTCGTACCTGAGAAGTCTGCGCTGCGGAGCTCCAGGGCGTTGTCCGCCCCATCAAAGCTTTGCCCTGGCACCTGGGGACTCGGGGCAACAATCGCGCCGTCAGCTGGTCTCGCGGCGCGATTTGCATCGGACAGACAGCCCCGAGACGTGTCAAAGCCGCCGACGTAATGGGGCACTCGCTTCGAAGGCCAAGACACCTCATACGCCGGTTCAGCTGCCGAATTCACGGGGTGGCCATGGGCGTCTCTTTGAAAAGCAAACGGCGTCTAAGGGCGCGAATGGCTGTGAGAAACGGTCTTTCACACGGCAGGGGACAAGGGGGAGGACAATCAGGGTCGGGGCCAATTGAAAGGGTGTGCTCGGACGCGCGCGCCTGGACAGGCGGTGGCAAAGGGGCGGCTGGGAAGGGTAGATGGGGTACTCCGGGGCGAGGAGAGCGGGCAAACATCGTCGTCTTACCTGGCCGATACGCTCTGTGGCCGAGCCATCCCCTGGCATTGGAGGACTGGAGCGTCCTTGTGCGACTGTTCCCGCGAGCCCTGTCATATGTAGATTCTGGTCGCATGGAGATCGGAGATGGTGCGCTGGGAAATGCGAGGGAGAGGAAAGAATGGGAAAGCCACAGATTTTTCGCCACCACTCCCTGCGCTTCTCCCCCTCCTTTCCCTCCCGTATTATCTCAGCGCTCCAAAAAGCAAGAAACGTCCAACCCCGGGGAAAAGGTCCAATCTTGGAAAGAGACATGCGGGCGGCAGCGAGATGGCAGGAGCAGCGGGCCAATGAGAGAGCGGGGCGGCCCCAAAATCCCTGGCGCTCTTTACGTGTTGGGACAGGGGTGCGCAAGGCAGGCGCTGCCCTCCATCACTGCCGCTGTCAGCTGCGTTTCGGGGCCGAAAGGACGGCCAATCTTGTTCCTCGTCCGTGCAGGAGCAGCAGTTGTATCCTCAAGGCCGCTTCCCCAGCGGCAGTGGTTTTGGACCAGCCGACCGAGCATGAAAACCCCTCCAGATTGAGCACATCTCGATACGAAGCCTTGTCTGTCCGCGCTGACCAACGGTCCCCGTCTGGCTATCCCGGTCAAATTAACCTCTGCGGGGGGCGTCCCGTCCCAAGGAGCCCAACCAGGATGGAGTGACGTCCAGGGACCCGTATCTGTGCTACCCCAGCTCGCGGCAGCCAGTTTGGCTTTGCGCTTCGCGCCAACGGGAGGAGGGAGCCGCGCGCGCTTAGCCGGGCCGACAATCCATCACAGTCACCGAGTCACACTGCGTCGGCCCGTGGAGGCGCCTATTTCGACCGGGACGGGACTGGGGACAGGACATGTGGCCGTTGGAATGCAAGGAAACGCACCGCACACTGCACAATAGCTCTAACCGCCAGCCTTCTCGGTGTCATTGTGGTGGGTGCCGCGGGTGGAGCAAGAGCGGGCGAGGCGTGGGTGTGGGGTTGACGACGGCGGCACGGGGAGGGTGGCCATAGCCCCGAAAAAATGCGGGGTGGGGTGGGATGAATTTGAAGCAACGCTTGGTCGAGTGTCACCGCACTCAGTGGTGGAAGATGTTTGTGGGTCCGCCATCGAGATCCAAGATGACGCCAACACACGCTAAATCGCGGAGCTGACAGGGCAGTATCCGCGGACCCTGGAGGGTGCCGAGTGCTGGTGCCAACATAACACGTACATATGTGTACCAAAGTGGGTTCCGTGTTGGTGCAGGCTGCATGTCATGGCGAACTGGCACCGCCTTCCTGCCTGTTTGTGCTCTGGCATGTCCAGGTCTGTCTGGAGTAACACAAGGACCCACGCCGGAGCATTTTCTGGCCGGCGGATCGTGCGTCCAGGCCGACATGCAAGAGTCCCGCCGAATCGGAAGGCCTGTTTTCAGTCCACCGGAACAAACTCTCCTTCGATTTGATCACGTACGAGGTATTCGTGCCAAGCTTGCCTTTAGTTACGCGTAATATTCCATGCGCAAGATGCCTGGGCAGGCCCTCGTTGGGTCTGAGCCACCCGACCTACATATCCCTTGAGAACCGGATGCTTCGCCACGGATCACCCTGGCGCCAAGCGCACATGCCCATGGACTCGACTGAGACAGACCTGGAGACGGTGATTCAGCATATCTTGAAACGGAGTCTCTATTCTCCCGAATGGGAAGAAATTGGCATTTCAGCTCTTACCCTACAGTCATGCAGGACTACAGGTGACCACTGTGCTTCCCTGTGACGCAAGAAAAACCTCCAAGTTCCTGAATATGCATTCCCAACCAGTCTAATACAGTCTTGAATCACATCACAGCATAACATGACTTCAAGCCCTATTGGCTCCAGGGGTGAATGTTGGGGACAGAAGGTGTGGTCGATGCATTAAGAAGCCCAGAGGTGGCGGTTATTCACGTCCCAAGAGCTCACAGATTTCCAAATTGGTAACATTGTACATGGAATAAGTGGAGCATGTTGGCCTGCTACAGTAGCCTCCTGCAGCATGGAGGATTAAGGTCCCCGCATGCCTGCTAAGCACGGGATCAGGGTGCATCAAAGCCTTGTAGGAACATGGACGAAAGAAGTGACCCATGACCAGAAGGGCAGGGAGGCACCGTGAATACAACAAAGGAAGTAACATCTGGGGTACTAAGCATACAGTCACATAAAGAAAGAGCTCAAGCACACACCCCAGCCCTCGTTATTCACGCCCATCAAAGAACTGCCAGACGGGCCTATAACCTATTCACTTCAGTCAAAGGGAAGGACCCAACCCCTTGTGATTTCTAAAAAAAACACGATTCATAGGGAAGGAGGCAATTCATACTGCTCTGCCCTGAACAACTATAAAAACCCCCTCATCTCCTTCCTCGAACACACTCTCGCTCTATCATCACCACCCTTCCTCACATCCAACCTTCACTGGACACCACAACCGCAAACAACAAAGCACTTTCGGTATCAAGAAAACCCAATCCAACAGCAACAATGGCTGCCGTCTCAGCCTTGGCTGGTCCCCTTGTGTGGACGTCTGAGCTTGCTGGTACCCCAGAGAAGTTCACTTTGGATCTTGACAAGCAGGCGTGTGACGAAATCAAGGCTGCCCTGGCCAAGTTCAAGGGTAAGTTTTCTGCAAGGCTTGGAGCATTCACCCAAACCATACACTGACGTCGTTCTTTTCACCCAATAGGCAACAAGAACAACGAGGTCAACGAGGCCAGCAAGGCCAACGAGGACGACGAGGTCAACAATGACGCTGACTTGGAGGGCATCACTGCGGAGACTTTCCCTCTCCCCGGTCTCAAGGACCGCCTCACCAAGGCTCGAAACCAGCTCCACAAGGGCAATGGTTTCGTCATCGTCACTGGCCTCAACATTGATTCTCCCAGCCCCAAGGACTGGGCCATTGTCCACCTCGGCATTTCCAGCCACATCGGCGATAAGCTGGCCGTTCAGGCCAATGATGGCAAAGTCATGGGTGAGGCTTCATAGCTACACCACACAAATTATGGGCGGGAGACTGACGCTCGATGGCTATTTAGCTCACGTCACCAGCGACAAGGGTTGGAAAGTTGCCTCCAAAGATCGTCATGGAATCCACTCGGAGGACAGTCTGGTAAGCGATCGAGATACCTAGATACTTCCCATTCTTGGATACTGGCGCTGACTGTCCGTGATTCTAGCCCTTCCACAACGACATGGGTGGTGACATCCTCTCGCTTCAGGCCAGGGGTTCTGCCAAGACTGGAGGCGACACCTATCTCGCCTCTGCGGCTACCATCTACAACGACCTGGCCACCAACCACCGCGGGGCCTTGGATGCCCTTCTCCGCAGCGACTGGCCCATTCAAACGTACGCTTTATTCTCTATTTTTGTACAGTGTTCAATGAAGGATCAGGGCTAACAGGCTGCAGCACCGGTGACAACAAGTACATCACTGCCCCCCTCATGCAGCTGCATGGTGGAAAGCTTGTGACGAGTGTCGACCCTGCTCGCCTGGGCCCCCACCCCAAATCGAAAGTCTCCGCGGGGGAGAAGGGCGTTCCCGGGTTGACTCCGGACCAGGATGATGCCCTCAAGGCCCTTGATCTCGCCGCCAAGAAGCACGAGATCGCCGTCGCTCTACGGAAGGGTGACATGATGTTCCTCAACAACTGGGCCGTCCTTCACCGTCGGGACGCGTACGAGGACAGCGAGGACAGCACCCGCCACCTTGTCCGCCTCTGGATCCGCAACACCGAGCTCGGCTGGGAGATCCCGGGCTCCATGGATACTCCGTGGAAGCATGCTTTCGAGAGTGCCGTCGAGAAGGTGTACAACACCAAGCCCGACAAGAAGTACACTAAACCCGAGTTCACCGCTGGCTCGGCCGCTTTCGCGATCGACGGCATCTGAGCCGAAGCTTCCGGGCTACCTGGGGGTGGCCTCTTTTCCCGAGAGCTGCAAAGTCTCGGACGATCTGGACATGGACTTTCGCCCATAGTCGTTTAGTTGTTTCTGCAGATGCACATTGGTGCAAATACACGTGATATTCGATTTTCGTACAGCCCTGCCGTATCTGGATTCTTGACATCCATGTTGGTGATCGATCTGGGATCCATAGAATGTATCCTTTTGTGACAAGTGACCGTTACGCTGTGATGTGCAATGGGTGGGCCCTGCTCGGATTCGTTGGCGCCTCCACTTCGCTCTTTGGTCCGAAAGGGGGGACATGATCCCGGCACATGCATGATGCTACTCTGGGCGTGTTGGCGCGCCCGGGTAACTGCCCCGGAGCCCGTAGCGCAGGCGAGGCACAGACGCAACGCAAGACACGACAAGACGCATGCTTGCGGGGACCAGCAGCGAGCGCGGCATGCTCTTGGAGACTCCAGCCCCACCCCCACTCGCAGGTGGAACCCGAGTGAAACTGGTATTGCAACGTGTCGAGTTCAAATATCCCGATAGACCGGGCGAGGAGAAGCCCTCAGATCCTTTCTCTTGGAGTCCTCCCACCTGAGCCTGGTTCTTTGGATCCATAACCCTCCCAGCCCTCGGAACAGCGCAGCCGCTTCGAACCGGGATGGACGGCACGGGACAGCGCCGTGCATGACCTGAATGGCTCCGGCACGTCCATTTGGGGGGGATCGAAAGGAAGAATTGCCGTTCTGGGACAATGCCGCACTCCCGCTTCCCCTCAGCCGTTCGAGCCAGCCGTCCACAGTGTCTGTGCGAGGAAGGTGGGCCTCGGGGCAGGACCAGAGGGGGGATTTGGTGGACCGGGGGTGGCGGGGTGAGAGAGCGCTGCGTTTGATACCGAGTGCATTCGAGCATGGGCCGGGCGAGGAGGGCGATCCACTCCCGAGATGGAAACCCTGAGCCGGGGGACCCACGGGCCGGATCTCTTCCGGAACCCGGGAGACCCTGCTGATCAGAGTAATGACATGGAACATTGGCGTGGTTAGTGCGAGCGCTAGCCTTCTTCTGATCGACGATGAGTGGACGGTGGAGATGGGACCAGTTCCAAAAGGACGATCCTCCCTGCAGACGTCAGACGGATATTTCGTGCAACAAGCGGAGAACATTGTGGCCTCGAATCAAGACGACGGGAAAGACACCCGTGATGGGTCCGATCATGGGCCCACCCTGCTGTTGGGTTCCCACAAGTAGTGCTTCGTGAAGGAGTTCAGTATTGGCCGCAGCCAAGGACATCATTGATGCCTGCACATGGGCGTGGTGCAGCCTGGCGCCCGAGACATCGACGTCGACGCCGACGTCATATACCGAGGGCGCCATCCCACGAGGGACTTTTAAGTCTGGTCAAACGTGATAGATCCAATCTCAAAGCTCATCCCGGGGTAACGCGCACCGGGATTCCGTCAGTCTTGGAGCGCGGAGCGAGCGGAAATCCATGGTCCGACCGAGTACAGAGGTACCCGTCGTACGAAGAACAGCTTCGCGCGACTCGTGCTCAGGCAGGTCGCTGTTGCAGTAGCCTGCTTTTCTCGAGTCACCAACAAGACATGCAGGTTAACCACATGGCCGACCTTCCCTTTTTTGGTTTTGGGCGTCATGCTCAGGCCTTACCTGTGCGTGCGTGGGCAGCCCTCGCTTGCTTATTCGGTCGTACGAGGCATGTCTGCATCGCGGCTGCCACACCTGAGCCGCCTGCGGGAAGGAGCGCCAACCTCGGATTCCGCTCGCTCCCTGGCTTCTTGTGTAACGCCCCGCTGAGACCTCCCCACCGTGCAACTTCCCCTTTGTATCACTCCTGCAGAAGCGGGCTGAAGTGTGATACTTCTCGAGTCACATTTCCAGGGCTCAGTCGGTGAAGATATCGTTGCTCCAGCATTCTCCACTCTGTGGTCGGGGCAACGGCTGGAAGGTTGCGCCCGCCATCTTCCCCGAGCGGCTGATCAGCCGGACAAGGTTCGACACAAGGGTCCCATTGGCTTCCGCTCGCACCTGGCCGCTCCGCCCTGACCCGGCGATGGCCAGCACTTTGTACGAGAAGCGGAACTCCCCGCATCGGACATCAGTTTCCTTCCTGACAGTCACCCAACTCCCTTCCTCGATCCCATAATAAGCGGATGGCGGCGTCGCGCGATAAATCCTTGTATATGTCGGACGCCGCTGCCAAGTCCAGTTTGATTCTCTGAAGAGCCAAGTTCCTCTCCCGTCTGCTGCGACCTCCTTGTCCTCGATTCCAGACCCCAGCCTCGCCGCCGGTAGCTGTGGTGTGCTCGATCAAGCCATCTTCCCGAAGCGAACCCCTACAACGACGGGCAACATTAATGGCGCCCAATCGCCATCTGCGCTTCGACCGAAATTGCGGGCCCCGAATAGGACAAGGTGGGGAGGACATGGCCCCTCCCTTTTCATCCGTTGGCGGTGGGGGTCGAATTGTTTCCGCCCCTTCTTCGTGTGTCTCCAGTCGTTGCCCTTCGCCTCCGGCATCATTCACCATAGACAAAACATCGGCCTCTTTCCAAGAGGATCTTCTTGCATCAACCTAGTGGTCCCCGTGCAACGACCTGCACTCGACAGCGAGAAGGGTGGCGCCACCGAACCGCTTTATTTGGGCTCGCCGTGGACCTAACGAGCGGAGGCAGCGTGCCGAGAAGCCGCTTGGGATGTTGGGGGCCTTTTTATGGGGGTCAGGGATGCAAGACACGAAGACTCGTGGACGAGGGGGTTGCACTGGGCGAGACGCGCGGTAGAAAGCCTCGACATGGACCACACCCTCGACTCAGACCCCGAGCCTACCGAGAGGTGCTCTGAGTGGCCCTACATTCCAGACGAACGTAGAAGCTGTATGTTCGAATTCCCCGACCGACCCCGCTTGTCTGACCGAATCGGGAGACACATGTCCGCGTAGTCGTCTCGCGAAGCCTCCTTGATGTCGACGTCGAAAAGCAGCGACCTGCAAAGGATGGGTGTACCTTCCCCGCTCATCCACTGGCTCGAGCTATCTTGGCGGTGGCGGATAACGCATATACGAGAGAGGTTCCCGCCGATCCTGTGTCCGTGACATCGCTAACGGCATTCCTCAAGGGGCTTAGTGAGAAACCACGATACCTACCTGAGAACCCATCACGGGAGGATTACCCAAGTGGGCGCAACGCCTTGGAATCGTGACCGAGATTGATGCCGGCCGTTTTCCACGGCATGGGCACCGAGCCGAGGCTCTCCTCGAGCATCATAGGTAGTGATATGCCGATGCACGAGCAAGTTATCCGACAAAGCCTCGCCGGGCAACTCGACTTCGTCTAGCGCGACACGCGGAGTACATCTCAACATTCTATCACCTGATGCCACCCGAGTAGCCTTACACAGCGCGGCGGAACCGAAATATCCCCCACGCGGAAGATCAACACGAACTCACCGGTGCCCTGCCTGCATGATACGTTCGCAAGCCTGATGGGACACCTGTTGGCTAGATTGCGCCGCCGGATACCTGCGCAGCCGATATGACCAATAGAGGGATGCAGGGATCAAGGAGAGCCGGAGTTCAGATGCCCAGTGGTGCCTTTATGGCTAATGCGCCACATTCCTGCGCATTGTCTGCTTGGTATGACGGGGCGCTCTCAAGCATGCCATCCAAAGCTCTGGCAATGTGCCGTCGTCGAAGCCCCTTTCTGCCGTTGATGCTTGGGCCGGCCTCGCTTGAATGGATAGATGGTTTTACACTCTCGACCCTCTATGTCTCGGCAATCCCACTGGCAAGTGCTTGCAGCCAAATCTGGTTGTTGTGTTTCTTCGAACTACCAATCCCCATACACTTGACACCGAGTGTGATGATCTCCGAACTCCTGCATCTTATATTTTGCATTCTCCCTGCCCATTCCTGAATCTCTTCCTCTTCATTCATGTTGCCTTGCATTTCGTTGGTGGATGACAAACCTATTACGCGAATGTCCTCACAGGATTAGACTGAACCCAGCTGGTCAATCTCACCTCTTGTCTTGTCGATGCTGGATTCTTCCTAAACTGGTTACTCCGGTTTGGGCGCGCTCGATGGCCTGCCGATGGGCGAGTGCAGTCGGCTGAGCTTATCGGTGTTGGATTTGTCCAGTTGCGGGGTGGGCTTCGTACTGTTTGTTGACCAGGCTCCGCGGCTATGGTTTGTGCCTCACCATACCAAAGGTGGGCGGGCCCCTATACCCCAAGGCCGGGCCTGCACTGCGTTGACTCCTTTCCAGGGGCCGAACTCTACCGGTGTGTGTTCATGGCGGGCTGCTACAGTGCCGTAGCCATATTGCCGAACTTATCGCAGGACAATGACCTCGTTTTCGGCCATGGTAAACACTATACGACACGATCGAGGTTGCGGGACGTTATGGGAAACTAGCGCTATCGGCAGCTGGTTTGTTGCGGCTTGGTCCGATAAACTACTCCATATTCCAGGCAACTCACGACGAATGCAGGCATCCGATTGGAGCTACCCTGGTTCTGCTAAGCTGTTAGCGGCAGGGCCGTGTTGCTAGTTCGTGTGATCGCCCCTTGAGGCTCGACAAGGAACCCATGGCAAGTGGCCTTACGGGGGCCCAGCCACCCAATTACATCGCCAATAGTCGCGGGCTTTCCCGTCCGAAGATGGATTAGGGAACAGTCAAAATCGCAACAGAGGACGCTGGGGTAAATAGCGGAGGGCTTCGAAGATCCAACGGCGAGAGTTACTCAGTCGACGCATTGACCCCCGTTGGAGCGAAGTCCGCTCTGTTCGGCCCACTCCTGGGAATACCCGCAGTTCTGATGGTGCTTCGACCTCTTGGGGAGCTCATTGGTCGGGCGGGATTTACGAGGTCAAGCCTCAAGATTTGAGTGGAGTGCGCGACAAGGGGACAGGGTGCAGAGTGCAGGGTGCAAACACGGGCATGCTTAACCTCGCGCAAGCTCTCCACGCCGACATGGCGGGGAAAGACGCAGACAAGGCCGAGGATTATGCGTAAATCGCACCATCAACTCTGCATAGCAGCTTTCGGCAGCCTTTGGGTAGGGCACAGGCATTCCGGGAGCGGCCTTCGGGGTGGATTCAGAGCTTGTCTCAACAGACATGTCATGGGAGTGATTTGAGCCGGTTTATCCTGCTTGGAGCAGCGATGCGGACAAGATGAAGAACCAAATTTCCGCCGGATGGCACGAGTGTTTGGGATTGTGAACACATGTTTCGACCTTGGTGGTGGAGACGTCCGGGGTTCTGCGGGGATCGCGGCCTGTCCCACGGCGAAGCGAATAAGAGGTGGGTATCTGAGGTTGGAACCGGCAGGCGACGCTGGCCAGGGAAAGCCCACATCGAGGGAGCGCGTATAATGACTCGGGCTGGCAGCGCGGTTTTCGGGTGGGATATAGTTCGCGGACCATGGCCGCGACACCCGACATGTCATGATGCGGTCCAAGCGTCCGGAAACGCCAGGAACCCGCTGTCGGGTGGTGTCGGATCCGGACCGATGTTTGAACCGTCGCTACATGGACTCCGATCCCGACTCAGATATCTGACGGACATTGCAATCGCGAGGATCCTCTATCGAATGTGTGGTTTATGAGAGCGGATGAAGGACTGGGCAGCTTTGAAGGGGGGCCGAGACAGGTTTGGGATGTGGTCCGCCATCCTGAGGAACAGACGGGTTCGTCGATGTCCGATGTGTCAGGTACGCACTCTCGAGAGCGAAATCGATGTGATATCCGCATCTGGGAATGAAGACCCCGGTCGAATTGCGTCGGACAGGGCGCTTCCTTACCTTTTTAGGAGGCTCTGTTGTTGCGCTACTTCCTGGTGGTCCTGTCCTGGGTAGCGGCGCCGACAAGGCCGGGACCTCTTTTTTTTCTCTACGCTGATGGCCCCTGAACTTTCTAGCTTCCTTCGGAATCATTCTGCCGCGCCCGTCCGGATAGCTGGGCCGCATTTCAGTCATCACATGGTGTTTAAGACACCCCGACGGAGGATACGCGGCAATCTTGCTGAGCGGAACTGCAGACTTAATAGACCCGTAATGGTATGTACTATGGCTCGCTCAGGAAGGATGAGACCAGGGTTATTTTCCCTATCTCTGGAAAGCTGCAAAGCGACGAATAAAACAGTGCTGACGCTTTCCCGTCATAGGGTCGTCGCGCTGTTTGCCTCAGGGGCAGTCTGAAAAGTTGCTTTTTTTCGGACGATCGTTCTGCACGGGCCCGCGGTGAGGTTCCGGAGTCTCTGGGTCTATTTTTGGAGGATATGATCGGAACACATTGTGCGGACTCTGGGAGCGATGGCAAAGGAGTCCTTCTGGGTTTCTCTTGAAGGTGCGATTGGCGGTCACGGTGGACTCACCCGTGGCCAAGACGGACTTGTGCGGTCAGGTCGCCGGTATCATCCCCCATGATCTGCGAACGGGATCTTCTGCCCCCCACGAAAAGCAAAGAGGCGGAGCGAGTGAGACACCCAAGCTGAGATTTTTTCGGACCCTTTCCCGTTCTTGGACCAGGAACGAGCGAGGAGTTTCCCCAGCGGAGGGATGAACGCGTGTTGGGAAACCGGGGAGCCTGTCCTCGACCGACGGGCCAAGAGGCGCCGCTTACTGTGAAGTTGGTTTTCATGAAGATTCGTGCCTTGGCCTGCCCGAGTACATAAGGGAATAGGGGTCCCCCATGCTGCCTTGTTATTTTGGAAGACAATCAGATTGGTTTTTTCTCTCTCCATCGCTAGCTCGGCTCATTCTTTTGCCGTCGGTCCTCGTGGCCTGTCTTTCGCTTGTCTTTCCGTCCATCTCGGCGTTAATACCCCTAATCTTCCCTATTGATACCCTCGCTTATAATCGAATCGTTACCCGTTAGCTTTGGGGAAGCATAATCAAGATGCTCAGGACGCTCGCTCTGCTCGCCGCGGCAGCGGCCAGCGGCCTCGCTGCTACTGTGGAGAGAGAATGGAGTATCGAACGGGTCGAGGCGGCCCCCGATGGCCATTCCCGCTCCGTGATCGGTACGTGTCGCTGGACTTCACTGAGTTTTCTTTCGCAGTTGGTTATAGAGGCTAATGCCTGTGGCTCAGGTATCAACGGCCAATGGCCCTGCCCGAGCCTCGAGGTGAACGCCGGGGACAAGGTCGTCATCCACGTCACGAACAAAATGGACGACGAGGCGACGAGCCTCCACTGGCACGGGTTCCAACAGAAGGGCAACACCCTCATGGACGGCGCGTCCAACGTCTCGCAGTGCCCGATCCCGCCCGGGAAGAGCTTCACGTACGAGTTCGAGGCGACGCACCCTGGAACGTACTGGTATCACGCCCATATTGGAGCGCAGTACTCGGACGGACTGCGCGGGCCTTTAATCGTGCACGACAAGAAGGATTCTCGCGATGATGTCGAGGAAGAGTACATCTTCACCGTTTCTGGTAACGAGCCCGACGTCTCAACCCCCGCCCTCTAACCACGGACTTGTACTGACGAGCCCAGACTGGTACCATGACCAGACGGCCCAGCTCCTGGAAGGTCTCATTGACATCAGCAACGTCAACGTCCGACCTCCGCTCCCCGACTCCTGCCTCGTCAACGACGGCCAGAAGGGCCACTACAAGATCGAGCCCGGCAAGAAGTACAGGTTCCGCATCATCAACATGTCCGCCCTGGCCGGCGCCGCCGTCTGGATTGACTCGCACAAGCTCTCCGTCGTGGAGGTCGACGGCGTCTCCACCGAGCCGGCCGACGCGGAGCATCTCTACGTCACCCCCGGGCAGCGCTACTCCGTCATCGTCGAGGGCAAGGAGGGCAAGAAGGGCGGCGACGATAATTACGCCATCAACGCCGTGCTGGACATGAACCCCGAGGTCCTGCAGCCGATTGCGCAGATCGGCTTCCCGCTGAACGGGACGGCGGTTCTGGAGTATGATGGCTCGAAGCCGGAGCCGAATGCGACGACCGTTGACAAATTCGACGTTATTGATGACCTCACCCTGAAGGTAAGTTCTCGTCTGGCACGCAAAACGGCGTTCGACTCGCGCTGACTGGAGTCGCAGCCCCTGGATGGCATGAAGCTCCTCGGAGACCCCGACCAGCAGATCCAGATGGACTTCAACCTCGGCCTTGACGATGACGGCCTTCCTCGGTGAGCTCCTTCCCCCGTACACGGCCTGTACTCTCCACTAACCCCGTCTGCAGTGCGTATTTCAACAACGTCAGCTACGTGTCCCAGGAGACCCCCACCCTGTACACGGCTCTCACGTCCGGAAAGGACGCCGAGGATCCCGAAACCTACGGCCAGGTCAACCCCTTCGTCATCAAGAAGGACGAGATCATCGAGATCACCCTCAACAACCTCTCGCCGAGCCACCACCCCTTCCACCTCCACGGCCACCACTTCCAGGTGCTCTCCCGTGGGGGGCCCGGCGGCGGCGGCGCCATCGAGGCGCGCGACGAGGACTTTGCGTCGGTCCCCATGCGGCGGGACACGGTGAGCGTGAACGGGCTCAGCTCGACGGTCATCCGCTTCCAGGCGGATAACCCGGGGGTGTGGCTCTTCCACTGCCACATCGAGTGGCACGTGCCTCTGGGCATGGTGGCCACCTTCATTGAGCGGCCGCGCGAGCTGCAGAAGTCGTTGAAGAGCATCCCCAAGGAGCAGCTGGGGATCTGTGAGGCGCAGGGGCTGAGCACCGAGGGGCTGGCCGCCGGCAGCACCAAGGTCGATGACCTCCCGGGGGCGGGGTCCGGCACTTACATTCCCAGCAAGGGGTTAGTTGCTCTTGTATGTCTCGTCCTGAGCTGGAGTTGGCTGACCGTATAGCGCGTCGGAGGAGGAGTGAGAACGCCGACCGTCAGTGGCGAGAAAACAGGAGATGAGGTGATAGGGAGTTGGGAGACAAGGGAGTGAGCACACAGCAAGCTGTAATATTAGCATTCTTTTCTTTCTCGGTGCATCGCACTAATATTAGGGATGATACGGCGTATAATATGATCTATACCACCAACCTTGAATGACTGCCTGCCATCCGTTTCCAATGACCGCGTACCGAGTAGTACTCCAACAACTACATAGCTCGACGACCCACCCCCAGCCCTCAGAACGGCCAGCTCCCGTTCCCAAGCGGAACTCCGCTCCGTCCCCGCCGGCACCACGACACGAGCACCGCGTGGGTCGCCCAAGCTACCCACATGATGCGCCGACCTTGCTCTGAACCCCACTAGTCCGAGTTACGCCCGAGTGACCCACAGCGGCGCTCGGCACGCATGCAGGTAATACGTAATAATACGAGCTTGAGGCCAACGCCGGGGCGGTGGGACGAGGTCGTTGTGCGATGGTGCAATTTCGAGGCTCATGGCAAAAGCTCCGAGGTTCAGGGTGTCTTGGGGGGTGTCCGAACCACGACATCGGCTGCCCCTGCGGTGCGACACGGGCCGGGAGACGCGTGTGTGTGTGCGCGTGTGCGTGTGTGTTGCCTGTGGAAAGCGAGGCTCTCGGAGCGTGTGGCAGGGGCGGGAGGCGGCATCAGGTTGCGCCGATTCCATCCCGGAGATCCATCGCGATGGGGCCTCGGATGGGATGGGCTGTTTCCGGGGCTCAATTAGCAGTGAACCCACCGGCGCGGATCCGCCAGTGGCTCGTCGTCGGCACGTCTTGGGCCGGCGGCATCTCGGGATTCTCGCCCCCGCATTTGACCTTGACCCACACAGACTGCCGGAGAACCCGCTGAGCTCGTCTATGCAGATTCCAGCAGGTCCGGCCCGCTCTGCTGACTCAGGCCTCCCGGCTTCGCCCAACCAGGGGCCTCATCCGGCGGGCCTGCTCCATTGTTTGGGCCCCGCCCCCCGCACGTTGCATTTCTGCTGCACCCCGTACTTTCGCCAGCGAATAAGCTCAGCAGCTGGGCCTTCAATGTTCTCCGCGGAGACCCTCCATCCCGAACCGGCGCCGGGTGTGCTGCGATGCCGTAATGGAAACCTCCCTCGGTGGAGTCTCACCCTCAAGAACACGCCCTTCCTACCAGTTTTTCTTCGCCAGCGGCCAAGCCCCCCTTGGTCCGAGGGTAATATTCCATGGTCGAGATGGGAAAGAGTCGGTTGGAAGGGAGGGACGGGGCCGCGTACTTCCGGCAAACGCCGCGCACACAGAGCTCGCCATCGGTACCAACGGCGTGCTTCCGAACCCCGAGCCCTTAGGGCCTCTCTTTCTGTTGCTTCGCCCCTGCCGGCATTTCATGATTCATCTGTCCCTCCTCCCTTCTTTCTCCCTGGCAAACAGGAACTTTTTGTCGCGACGTTCCCTTTGTCCCCCATTCCTCCATGGATCTTGACCAGCCCAGCCTCCCTTCTGGCAAGAATCCCGCCTGCGACTAGCGATGCCCTACCCAACGGATCACGGCGGCACCGCCCAGCCCTCCGACACCTCCACGAACTCCCTGTCACCCTACACGCCGCCGCTCTACCAAGATCCGTCACCCGTTCCCGACCTCGAGAAGGGCCGCCAGCCAGAGGAAGACAAGGACAAGGACAATGAGGATGAAGATGACGATCACGCGCCCGAGGTGGTCTCGCAGTCCAGCCAGACCGTCACCCTCGCGGCGCGGGCGAAGCAGTTCGGCGACACGTTCCTGGAGAGGCTGCCATACGGGGTGTCGCACTTCCTGGGCTACCGGAGGGAGGAGCCGGAGCCAGTGCACCCCGCGCTCGCCATCTTCTGGGCCTTTGTGGGCGTGCTGAGCAGCCTCCTGCTGGTCACAGTCGCGACGGAGCGCATCCCCGCCTTCCGCGACAACGGCTCGCCCGTCATCGTCGCCAGCTTTGTATGTTTCCAACCCTTCCTCTTGGCCTCTGATGCCGCCTACGCAGAGCACGACCACTAACACCGCCGCAGGGCGCCGCTGCCGTCCTCGAGTTCAACTCCATCGCCTCCCCCTTCGCGCAGCCCCGAAACGCCATCCTCTCGCAGATCATTGCCTCCATCGTCGGCGTCTGCATCTCCAAGCTCTTCGGCATGGCCCCCAACTACGACACCATCCGCTGGGTCGGCGGCGCGCTCGCCTGTGCCATTGCGACGTCCATCATGGCCGCCACCAACAACGTCCACCCCCCCGCCGGGGCCACCGCGCTGATCGCCGTCATCGACGTGCCGAGCCGAGAGCTGGGGTGGTTGATGATCCCGCTGGTGCTGCTGTCCACCGTGATCATGACGGTGGTGGCTCTGATACTGAACAACGTGCAGAGGCGGTTCCCGATATACTGGTGGTCCCCGAGGAGTCCGCCCAAGGGAAAGGGGAAATAGAGCAATGTCCTCGCGGGCGTGGGAAGAAAAGGGGGGTCGCGGAGACGCAGTAGACGCGGGTGCGTAGTGCGAAAATAGACGGGCGCCGGGTCTATACATCAGCTGCCATGATGGGGGACGTTTGGCGGAGAAAAGAAGGTAGGCCTCTGGGCAGCACCGCTCACCAGGAGAGCCCTACAGGAACACGGATTCCCTTGGGAAAAGGGGTCCGATACACTAATTAGCATTGTAATGAGCACACGATTAACGGCTTCAACGCAGCGGGTATCAAGGCCCGCCTCACCGAGTCCCATGGTCTCGCCGTACCCCCACGGCCCATACCCCCGGATGGCCATTGAGAGACCGAACAACATGCACGCTCCACAAACGTGCTCGTGCAACCCCAATTGCGAAACCCCTCCCGGATTTTAAGGTCCGGCCGTTGCGTCCCGCGGCGGTCGGGGCTGGTGTCATCGTGCAACCGCACCTCCGCGGAGCAGAAGCATCGCGGGGCACCCTCCCACCGAGCGGTGTGCCAGTCGGCAATTCGCGCGGTGCGACCTGTGTGGCACACTGACGAATGGCAGCTGGTTCCTTCCCGTGCGCTCCCGAGATGCGTATGTACGAGCAAGATCTTGGGGAGGAGATCTTCCGTTGCTCAGATGCCGATTAGGTCAGCTGCCTGCACGTATCTTGTTTGCGTGCGCTCCTTCGTGTAATCAGCCCACTGACGTCAGCCAACATTGAATAGCTTGAGCTGAGCTGCGAGGTACGTTGTTCAGACGTAGCTCCCAACCACGCCATTAGACATTAATAATGCGCGATGCATGCGATCGTCACAGAGAGGGGCATTAAAACCCTTTCCCGCCTCTGTTCTTCTCGCGGAAGCAAGCCACCTTTCCTTTCCAAAGTCAATCTACGACCAAAGTTCGCACGCCGAAAGACGCACACCAAGACGCCCGCCTATACCTCGCTATTGTCCTTGTAGGAGCCCCTCCAGCACCATGTCCACAACCCTCATCTTCGGCGGCAGCGGCCGCGTCGCCCAGCACCTCACCAAGATCCTGGCCGCCGAGCCCAACGCCACGATCCACTCGGTCATCCGCTCAGACTCGCACTGCGCCGCCCTGCGCGCCATCGGCGCCACGCCCCTGGTCTCGTCCATCGAGGACTCGACCACGTCGCAGCTGACGTCGACCATCGAGAAGACCGCGCCCGACGCGGTGGTCTGGTCGGCCGGCGCCGGCGGCAAGGGCCCCGAGGAGCGCACCCTCAAGGTCGACTACGAGGGCGCCGTGCGCGTCATGGACGCCCTGGCCGCCGCCAACACGGGCAAGCCCAAGCGCTTCGTCATGGTCAGCGCCATCGACGTGCGCGACCGCGAGAACAAGCCCGTGCCGAGCTGGTACACCAAGGCGGACGAGGAGGCGGGCGGCCAGGGCTGGGCCGCCATCCCCACCTACTTCAAGGCGAAGCTGGCCGCCGACAAGGAGCTCGTGACCGGCAACGCGAAGAGGGGGCTCGAGTACACCATCGTGCGCCCGGGCACCCTGAGCGACGGACCCGCCCAGGGCAAGGTGCGGGCCGGGCGCGTCGGCGCCGGCGGCTCCATCAGCAGGGAGGACGTGGCCAGCGTCATTGCCGCGGTGCTGAAGAACAAGGGGACCACGGGGCTGGCGTTCGACGTCCTCGGCGACGGCGAGGGGGCGCTGAGCATCACCGAGGCCGTCGCGAGGGTTGCCGAGAAGAAGGAAGACACCTTCGAGGGGTACTACTAGAGTCTGCCGAGGCGGATGCTTTGGGGGCTTGGGTCCCGGGCGGATCTCGACCTAACGCGTCTAGTCCAATAATAGGTAGAATGGCCCCTATAGAGCCTGCAAAAGGGATACTTTGCCGAATGCGGCTCTCCGTCCTTTGAACATTGTGATGGTGATTAAGCCTTTGACAACAAAACAAGTCGAACAAATCCCCCTTTGTAATAATAGCTCAAGCCTGCCCCTTTGTTCTCACAGAACAACGGCTTTGTGGCTCGCAACTTCAAGGAACACAAGCCCGCCTTTATCCACAAGGCCTTTATTCGACTGTTAAGAGAAGCTTGTGTATAAAACAAGCATGATGCCCTCAAATGCAGAATATGGAATTCATGAGTTGTAAGTGAATGACGCACGTCGCAAGCCGCGGATTCCTACAACTGTGTAAGCCCCTATTAAACAGATACAGTAGCATTACACCCAGAGCACACGACCTGGGGCCAACCACCCGAGATGCCCGACAGAGAGAGGCTAATCAAACGCCTGGAGCACATCCAAAGGCGCCGCCCCGCGCCCTTCGCCTTGGATGGCAACCCCCAAGTCCACCTGCCCGTCCCGCAGCGCATCGTCCCCCTAGGCGCCGACCCTCCGGACAACCCGCCCCACCAAGAGGCGCCCATAAGGCTCGAGGTCCAGGCCTATAGCCCTTACGCCCTGGTCGACACGGCCATAAACTCCTTCACGGACCCCAACGCCCTCTCCGCCGCCCAGCTCCGCGCCAAGCGCTCCATGACCCGCCAGCTCCTCCGCAGCATGACGAGTGTCCCGGGCCGCACCCACCGCAAGCACAACTTGTACACCTTCGCCAAGTGGGCGGACACCCTCTTCTTCCAGAGAACGCTCACGGGGGCGACGCCGGGCCACGGCTTCCTCCCGCTGGGGGGCATCTTCAGTGCCACGCCCGCTCAGGAGGCCCGCGGTCACTTCTTCGTCATGGAGGGGATCAACGTGCGCCGCCGCACCATCCGCGTCAGCGAGGCGCAGCTGCGCTGGCAGGAGGACTGGGCGTTCGAGAAGGGCGCCACGCTGGCGGGGCTCCTCCGCGTGCTGACGCGCATGTACCTCACGCTCTACGGCTGCGTGTGCGACGAGCACGGCTGCTTCCGGCGGATCCCGGTCACGTACGGCATCACGGGCCAGGGCTACTGCTGGCAGGTGCTCATGTCGACCGTCATCCTCGAGATCCGCTCGTGGGACCACCGCCTGCGCGGCTTCGCGAGCTACCGCGCCGGGAGGTACGGGGTTGACCGCGAGGCGGCGGGCCGGGAGCAGCGGCACTGGGACACGCTGACCGAGACGGGGCAGTGGCGCGGGCTTGTGGACGGGCTGGACTACCCGGCCCTTGGGGAGCATGCCCTCCAGTTCCTGCCGGACATGAGGCCGGTGAGGAGGCAGGGGAGGAACTTGAGGAGAGAGGCCGAAACCTTGAGGGAGGAGGCCGAGGCCTTGCTGGGGAATTTGGATGAATTCGCCAGGGTGGAGAGGCGGCAGATAAGGCGGCCGCAACGGTTAGGCTATAATTAGGACGGGCGCGATTCTTGGCTATCTACGGGCTGGGTGGGGAGTATAGGATTATATTATACGCGTAGGCGCGGACTCTAGTCGTACATGGCTTCAAGAGTTTAGAACATCAGTTCGGTTTAGAAATACCCACTCTCTTAAAATGCAGTCCTTTGGCTTACGTCTACCTAGCGTAATAATGGAAGTTAGGGCCGAGTAAAGTGACTTGTAAAACAAAACGTACTGCCATGATTGTGCCACGCCGACTGCCGCTATGTGGTGTCCTCAAACTAAAAGTCAGTGACCGCTAGGCGTCAAGGGTCATTGTCAAAGCGGTCCGTTATAGGCGTGGCTTAGTTCATCCAGCCGCGCTACGCTCATATACAAGCTTGCCGCTGTAGCCCTATACTCGATAGTTGCTTCGTCAAACAGGATGGAATTAGGACAGCCGGTAATAGACCCTCCGCATGAGAACTGAGCACTACTAGTGATGAGGCGCTAGCTGCGTTGTTTGGCATCCTTCATTATTACTGCTCAGTTTAGTGGTAGGCACGAAACAGGCTACGCTTGAATAGATAGTTGCTGCCATGCTCTTCCCACCTAATCGATCCGGCTCTGCACTATCGCACCGCTTGTATTAACTGTATCAAAACGCAGTATATGCTATACGTTCAATTATCTTAAGGGAGAAACTCGACAACTAAAACTGTAACCGGGTTTGGCTGGGAATTTCCTCGAACGTAATCCTGTTTCCGAAGGCTCCGTTGGTTTATCCAAAGAATGTAGCTGAACTCGGCCGACCGATGCCCGAGTCGCCCAACTTTCGAAGCTAAGAACGCCCATAAGACCGCTGGCCTCCCTTTCCTAAGTGCCCATGTTCCTGTGCTGGAACTTAGCTCGGTGACATCCGTGCTGGTATCTCTCGACGACATCTGAAGACACCATTCGACTAGCATATCATCACAGCATGAATAGTAAACAACAAAAAAGAAACAAAAAAGTGCAAAAAATAGGGGTCGAACCAAGGTGGTTTTCGTGGTGTCCCAGCGCCATGGCCCCCAACGCCGGGGATCTTCGTTGGGGGGGTGTGGCCGTCCTGTTAACCACTAGACCACCTTGGTTCGGTGGAAGCATGACTCGGTAGCTGGGATATAGGGTGTCTCGGGCCCGGTCTGGTGAATCACGGCGCAGAAGGCGCGGTCGATGCGTCTGGTTCCGTGCCTTCCCTCAGAGGCTGCCTGTTTACTTGGACCTTCTCTCCTTGTGGCTACGCGCATTCCCGAACACACGCCTCTCCTACAGTTTCGGGATCATTAGGCTGATGAATTGAGAAGAATGTTGGCAAAGGCGCGAGGTCTGCGGTCATGGGTCCCAGTTGTTCTATACGCCTCGCTAGAACTGGACTTGGGGATCCGAACTGCCTTATGCCTGTAGGACATCGAAGAACCAGAATGGTTCGTTTATACTCACCGTCCCGGAAGCCCAGCCCAGATATTACAGATACACAGAACTTACTACGATCAACCTCACCGTGTAAGCCCAGAGTCCCCATCCCCATCACGCATCTCATGTATCCCAGGCGAGGGACCAGCCCCAAAAGAACGTGCCAGCTCACAGGTCGCACGCAGCCACCACAGCGTCCTTATCTAACTCCCTAGCTAGCCAAGCGTAAGCGCGACTCAGATGGTACATGCACGCTCTGGTAGACACGATAGTTCGTATAACCCGCCCTGTACTTGAGGTCCGGCGGCGTCGGGTCGTCGGGGTTGAATAAGCAGGTCGGTATGGAGTTCGGAGTGGGATAGTCCACGATAGCTTGCATGAGCTCCGCCAGCAGGGCCTCGAGAGACCGCGCCGCCATTTCCTGGCATGGCTGGCCGCTGGGGGGTGATCTCGCCGGCGTTCGTGCGATATGTAGGATGATCCAGCCTCCTGCGGGTGCTGCACGTCGGGATTGAGGCAGTCGGGATGGAAAATCGAGTTTTGATGGAACACTTGAACATCGCAGGAAGGGAAGCAGCGAGGTCCAGTGTGGGGCACTAGCCTCAGCACAGGCAGGTCCCCTGAGCGGGTGCCTGGCGCGGGTGGGCTCCCCCGCATTTTTCAATAGCACTCTCTCCACTCTGGGGAACTTGAACCCACACCAAACCGAGAAACGCTGACTCCGGTCTCGAAGCAAACGTCGCGCTCGATGAGACGGAGCCCGATCCCCCCCCTTTGCCCTTGATGTTGACGTTGCGGGCTATCAGGAAGCCGCACTCACCAGCCCTACCCGTGGTCGATATCGACTTCAATCGGCCGGCCCCGCAAAGCGCCGTCACTGATCGCTCCAGGCGAGACCACGATTCCAGCATGCGACAGGCAAACAACAGCATCGGCGCAGACCCGGTCGCCGGACTGGCAGCCTCTTCAGGAAACACGGGGCCGGAGGAGCCAATGCCGCGATATAAAGCGTGGCATTAACGAGCTTAGATTAATGTCGAGGGGGCGGGGACCGGCTCCCGTCTCCACCGCCGCCGTAGTCAATCTATTCTATTATCCCACGAACCAGGGATGCGCGCCAATCGTGGAAGATGCTACCGGGAACATACTGCAACACTACGATGCGGCCCACCTCACCCGGCACTCCTCCCTTCTTCGAGGTATATAAGTCGGCCCCAGCCGGCCTTGCCCCACAACGTCCCTCCCTTCTGGACGCCGGCACGTAAACCAGCCCACGATGAAGCTCATCCCGCTCTTCGCCTCTCCGGCACTCGCCGCCCTCCAGTATGTCGGCGCAGACTGGTCCTCTGTCCTCGTCGAGGAGGAGGCCGGCATATCCTACCAGGACCCCTCGGGGGCCACCCTGCCCCTCGAGTCCATCCTCTCCGCCTCGGGCGTCGACACCGTCCGCCAGCGCATCTGGGTCAACCCGCCCGACGGCAACTACGACCTCGAGTACAACCTCGCCCTCGCCCGCCGCGCCGACGCCGCGGGGCTGCGTGTCTACCTCGACTTCCACTACAGCGACAACTGGGCCGACCCGGGGAAGCAGTACGCGCCCGAAGCCTGGCCTACCGAGCTTGGAGCGCTGGAGGAGACGCTGTATGATTACACCCTCTCGGTATGCGACGCCTTTGCGGATGAGGGGATAGTGCCAAATATCATCTCTATCGGGAATGAGATCCGCAGCGGGCTCCTTTGGCCCTTGGGCACCACGGACAACTTCGAGAACATCGCGAGACTTCTGGACGCCGCGTCGCGTGGCGTTCGGGAGAGCAAGCTGGGCAGCGACCCCAAGATTATGATCCACCTCGACAACGGCTGGGACTGGGGCGCGCAGGAGTGGTGGTACGACAGCGTCCTGGCCGCCGGCCTCAGCAGCTCCGCCTTTGACCAGATGGGCGTCTCGTACTACCCCTTCTACGGCGCCGACGCCACCCTCGCGAGCCTGAAGAGCAGCCTCGAGAGCATGGCCGCCAAGTACGCCAAGGAGATCGTCGTGGCCGAGATCAACTGGCCGAGGGAGTGCTCGAGCCCCGCGAACCCGTTCCCGGCGGACCTGCAGGCGATCCCGCTGTCGTGGGAGGGGCAGGCCGAGTTCGTGAAGGCTGTCGCGGAGGTGGTGGAGGGCACGGACGGCGGTGTGGGCATCTTTTACTGGGAACCTGCGTGGTTGAATAACGCGGGGCTGGGGTCTTCGTGTGAGGCGAATACCATGTTCGAGTGGCCTGGGCTAGGGCTGCCCAGCTTGGACGTGTTTGGGGAAGTCTGAGGCAGGCGACGGTACTATGAGACCTTCATTCAGGTTCCATGGGGCGTTGCAGAGATTGGGACACTGGATTCCCATTCCGGTTTCTCTGAATACCTAGAAGCCTCGCCCATGACCCGACCCATTTGTAGAGCTACTTGATTTTCGGGGAGGATGCCTCGTGTACTTGATCCTCCCGCAAACGAAAGAACAGATCCGAACTCCTTCCACCCTGGGCCGTTGACGCCTTTCTCATCCGTATCCCGTAGACCCATCTTCCCTGGGCGGTACCGCACTCTCACTCCTTCCTGTGATGCCCGTGACTTTCGATGAAAGAAAGTACACTCTTGAGCCACCTCCCTCACCACCGTACTGGTGATTCCCGCCGTCCATCATCTCCCAGCTTATCAACTCCGCCGCCGGTTCTCCCTCTCCACGGTCGCTAGCTCTTGCTGCCTCATCTCCTCAAGCAGGAGCCACCAGAACCTCACGGGCGCCATATCGCCGGGCATCCTCTCATCCCTCGGGAACCGGCCCCCGTCCAGCACGTTCGTCTGCGTCCCGCGGCTAACGCTGGCCTCGTCCTCCGTATCCTCTCGCGTGCCGCCGGCGACGCGCTCGGCCTGCATCTTGGCGAGGACTCGCCTGATCGGCTGGACGTTGTCGGGGCGGTCCCAGTTACTTGGGAGGCCGGTCTCGGTGACGATCACTCGGGGCTCGCGGTACGGGAATCCAATGGTCAGCGAGTCGTCGGCGTCCCCCGGATATCGGGGCCTCGGGTCGGGACCGCTCTCGAGATCGACCAGCTCAACGGAGTACTCTCCCCTCTGCAGGGTCCAGTCCCAGAAGCGGCGGAATTGGCTCCTACAATACCGAGACCAGCTGCGGGGGACGGAGACCTGGGCGCGGGTGCCGCACATCGGCTCCACGACGCAGCGGATGCCGAGCTCGAAGCCCACGACGACCAGGAAGAGAAGGAAAGAGACGGAGGCCAGGGCGGCGTGCAACACGCCAACGACAAAAATCAGGGGGTCGTTGGAGAGGTGGGCGATGGCCACTCCGACCACCATACCGAAGGCGGCGAAGAGCATGGCCAAGACGATGACTCGGGGTTGGTTAGCGGGTAGACATGATGGGGGGAGGAAATTAACGACGTACTATAAGGCATGTACTTGCTAGAGATCATCTCCGAGTCTTTCGGTTTTGGATTGTCGTATTCTTGGTTGGGTTCTGCGAGTCGACAGGTGAGTGACGCGTCCGGCAAGCTGACCTCGGGAAAACATGAAGGTCCCTTGCGCCTGACCTCGAAGTTAAGATGTCCTTACCAATGGGAAAAATCAGTGGAAGCTGTATTCTTTCTGAAAATGTTCCGAGTAGAGACGAAGTCGAGACAAGAGCTTGATGAAGCTGTTCGAGATGCGGGCTCGAGAGGTGGTGATGGGGAGGGAAACACGCTCAGCACCAAAAGTGTGATGTTTTTACTCGAGGGATTAGGGAAACAAAGGAGAAGGAAGGGTAAGGGCTTCTTGGAGAGATTCATGGTTGGGCTGACAATGAGATCTGTGGGGTGTATTAGTCGTTGTGTTCGCGGGAGCATCAGGAGGTTTCTCTGAGGTGCTGCTCGGGCATTCCTCAAAGGCTGACGGGGAAGGGATTCCATCACAGAAGTTATCTGACAGATTAGGATTGGATGAAATAACCATCACTGGCTTCATGTCTTTTAGCAACCCCCAGGATAGCAGACCTGAAAGGGGGAGTCTCAAAGCCACCGACAACCAGAGGAGACCCAGGAGCCAAGATAATGCATCAGCCCCTTTATTGCGGACGACACATCCAAGACAAGGCGCGAGCCCGGGTGCTAAAGCTCAAGATACTCCAATCTAGTGACAGGCAAACTTGACAGGTACCATTCACCAAACTTGGGGGCAAACTTGAATCAGGAAGAAAATTGTTATTCGGGAGGTGTATATCCAAAAGTATTATCCCCACCTACAGCATCGCGGCCCCAACAGCAACGGCCATCGCAGCCCTAGACACTACGACGCTTCCCGCAGCGTCCTCGTCCTCATCTTCCCCCGCCCCCCCGGCCTCCTCCGCCGACCCATCGACCTGCTCAATCCTCCCCTCGATCTCCGCCGAGATCGGCGAGTTCTCCTCCACATACCAGGCCAGCACTTCGTCCTGTGTCTCCAACGAGATCGAGTTGTCCGCCTCCTCCAGGATGTTGTCGCCGCCTCCCGCCAGGAAGTCCAGCGTCAGCATCCTGTACTCGCCGCCCTCCCTGTCTACCGGCTTGTCGTTGATGGAGAGGCGCACGAGCTGCGAGCCGGGCTCGTTGTCGGGGTTGTACTCCACCTTTATCCCCTTGCTGATTTGGAACCCAGAGGTGACGGGCTCGTTGTTGAACTGGTTTTCCCGGGACACACACCCCTCAAAGATCTTCCAAACTTCCTCGCCACTGTAGGTTAGCTCGACAACCGAGTTGCCAAAGGGGAAGGACGTGAGGATCTCGCCGCGAGTGATCTCCCCCTCGTCGATGGTCGCCCTGATGCCACCGGCGTTGATCAGCGCAAAGTCCGGCTTCTCGTCCTCGGGGGCGTCCTTGAGCCTGAACTCCAGCATGGCGTCCGCCATGACGTTGCCGAGGGTGCACTCCTTCTGCTGGCAAGTCGTCTGATCCAGCTCGACGGTCGTTTCGCCAATGACCTCGGCGGCGAACTCCTCAAAGGGCCCGCGCCACTCCTCGATCTGCGCCTGCAGGTCCTCGTCGAACTCGGTCGAGTTGTCGATGTGGATCGGCGCGCCGTGGTACGCCAGGATCTTGCCCTCCTCGTCAAAGGTAACGTCGATGTAGCCCAGGTATTCGCCCCAGCGATACGCCGTTACGATGAAGACTTCGTCGCCGTCCTTGTTCTTCTCGATAGTGGGGTACGAGCCCTGGGCGTTCTCCATGTCACCGAGCAGCGTGTGGCTGTGGCCGCCCATGATGAGGCTGAGGCCCGTGGTGTTCTTCGCGAGCTCCTGGTCCTCCTCGTAGCCGATGTGAGTGAGGGCGACGATGCGGGTGATGTCAGTGGTGTCCTTGATGTGGTCGATTGTCTTTTGCACGCTCTCGACCACGGGGAGGATCTGCGTGCCATCGCCGACGGAGGAGATGCTGACTGTCGTGGGCGTGGTAACACCGATAAGGGCAATCTCCTGCTCCTCAAAGATCACGTAGGGCTTGACGGTCTTGTTCAGGCCCTCGTACTCGGAGATGACATTGGCGGAGACGATGGGGAAGTCGAGGCTCTCGAGGAACTCGCCCAGCTCCTCATCGCCACCGTCCCACTCGTGGTTGCCCAGGGTCATGGCGTCGAACTCGAGGATATTAAGCACCTCGGCAATCTTCTCGCCCTTGTAGAAGGAGTAGAAGAGCGTGCCCTGGAACTCGTCACCGGCGTTGAGCCACAGGCTGTCATCGTACTGCGGGCGCAGCTCGTCGACCTTGTGCTTGATTCGGGCGTAACCGCCGTAGCATCCCTTCTCGGGCTCCTCGCAGTCTGTGCCGGACGAGGCAAACTCGTCTAGGTGGGCGTGGACGTCGTTGATGTGGAAGAAGGCTGCAGAGGGTGTAAGTACCGTGACAAGGACCGGAAAGGGTGAGACGTACACATGTTGAAGTTGCCGTCCGAGTCGATGCCTCGCTTCGCCAGGCGCGAGCTGTGGAGGAAGTCATCGGCGGCAGCGAGGCCGGCGGCCGCCAATGCGTGGAACAGGACGTTCTGGCGCATTTTGGCTGCTGGCGCGGGTCCACGAAAAAGCCAGGGAAGAGGAAGATTGGGAGCGCGCGGAAGGAGGGAGGTTGAAAGAAGCTCGGGCGCGTCAGCCGATGTCTTACTCCCAGCTTCTGCAGATCGGTGCGGCGCCCACAGAAGCGCGCGGGACGGGTGGCAGGTTCCGGCTATTTATCAGCCCAGATGGGCCGCCTCCACGTTTATCGCTGGGGTCCGTGGTACCAGGGCGTGCCGGAGTGGGTAACATCATGCTCTTTCGGGCAAGGATCTTTTGCGGTCAGCAAAAGGCCGCTTGTACGCGGGCCGGACGACTCCATTAACGGCATGTCAAGTCCGCCCTGGGTTTTGAGTTTGGCCTATCAGCACACGTGGCTCTAACACAACTGCGTCTTGCCCAGCTCCTCGGTGACGGAAGAGACGGCCGTTATGAAGGGCGAGCCCGAGAGGTGCGGGACGCCGAGCCGCACACGCTCCACGTGCCGTCGCGATTGGCCCGGAGCTCGGCGCCGAGAACGGCCGTGTCCGGCCAAGAGGTCGTTGGGCGGAGGAAGCGAGTCGGCGCAGGGGTAAGACTTGGTGGGAAAACGACGACAGAAACCCGAAGAAAAAAAAACTACTACGTCCGCTCTGAAAGCCAGGGGAGGAGCCGCGAGGGTCAATATTTGCCCCCATAGCTGCTTCACGTACGCGAAGATCGGCACCTGTACGACGAGCTGAAAGAACGGCAGACGCCAAGGTGTCGATCCTCAGGGAGCAGAGGGAGCGACAGGGTCCTTCTTCCAGGAGCTGACGTGAAAACCTCCGCAGTAATACCGCCCATCCAAAAGCAGAGATTTTGGGTAGCCACGCCCACGCCATCTTCGTCGTGGCTCTCTGCCGAGTTACATGTCACTCCCGTCCAGGAACAGATCCCAGCAGGGATGGAAGGCACGATCATGCCAAAGCCCAAGACTTTCTGGTCCGCTGCAAAGATGCCTGCCTTTATTATTTACGATCCACAATTTCCCCTTGGGAAGGTGGGGCGAACTGAAAAGGGTAAAAGTGGAGAAAGATCAGCGCACTGCAGGAGCTACGCCTGAAGGTTTGCGCTTGGCAGAGCAACTGCAAAAGCCGCCTTCCCTTTTCGTCCCCGAGCCCGTTATCACCTCTTTCCTCCCGCGACGGCAGCTCAGGGGTCCTTCCCCCGGCCAGAGAGGCCACAGAGTACGTAGTATCTTGATAAGCCTCTCGCTTTGGCTCGTGCAAGCAAAACCCCGCCCCGACACGGCCCGGATAGACGGGCAGTCTAGAATCAGAAGACAGTACCAGCCAGTAGCCGCCCAAAGCCCTCCATTGTTTCAGAGGGCAGTGTCCAACATCCTGGCCCCGAAGATGGAGTAATCGGAGCTTTCCGTGCTTTATAGGGTTATGAGCTCCTCAAGTACTTGCCTACGTGGGAATCGGGATGCATTTAAGTGATACTCAGGAACCCGGTTCGCCAGTTCGGCTCCAGCACCGTGTGTGCACGCGTATTGATCAGTGCCGTGGTTCTTCCAGCACCAAGTGAGCGCCAGCCGTCAGGGTCCAACCCCGAAATTGTACTAGCCTCGGTTGAACGATACCAGTAGCCACCGGCGTCCGGCGTTCATCCCGTCCATCGAGAACCGCCGCGCTTTCGGGGTTCAAGTGCCGGAAAATGCGTCCGTCGGCTCCGCTCGCAGTTCACGATGCGGGGAATTCAACGCCGGGTTATCGGAAAATACATGTGCTGGCTTGCCCCGCAAACGCCCTCGCACACCTTAAGAGTCTTTTATCTCTACTCTAGTCTATAGGGGTGCCTCCATTCTTAGAGTGTGTCGTCCTGGTGTGTTAACTACTCGATTGTCTGTTTGGTGGCCAATCCACTCAGATTTACAAGACCATCTAGGGCATCACACGGCGCCTTTGCCGAACGTTGAGCGGCTACCAACGAATGCCTCGGCCATAATAGACACGGAAACTGAGGTGTCTCCAACATCGATAGGAAAATGGCCGACAAGACCCTCGATCGAAATGCAACCGTCTCGGCCCTCCCGCCGGTAGTAGCCAAAGACCTCCGCAGCCAAGTGCGGCAAGACCTGAGCTCCTCTACAGCCCCCATCCTCGTCGTCCTCGACGATGACCCCACCGGCACCCAAACATGCCATGACGTCAATATCCTCACAGTATGGGACCTCCCGCGCCTAGTCAACGAGTTCAGGCAGACGAGGACCGGCGGCGGCTTCTTCATCCTCACCAACTCCCGGGCGATGCACCCCCAGCAGGCCCGGGACCTCATTGTCGAGATCTGCACCAACCTGCAGGCCGCGTCAAAGGAGACGAGCCTCGCGTTCGAAGTGGTTCTTAGAAGTGATTCGACCCTGCGCGGGCATTTCCCGCTGGAGGCAGAGGCCGCCGAGAGTGTGCTCGGCGCGGCGGACGCGTGGATTCTTTGCCCGTTCTTCCTCCAGGGTGGGCGGTACACCATTAACGATGTCCACTACGTCCAGGAGGGTGACCAGCTGGTCCCGGCGGCGCGGACACCTTTTGCCAAGGATGCTACCTTCGGCTACAAGAGCTCGAACCTCAGGGATTTCGTGGTCGAGAAGACCAAGGGTGCCATACCGAAGGAGAGGATTACGTCTATTAGCTTGGACACCATCAGGACAGGCGGTGTCGAAACCGTCTTGAAGCAACTGCTGGAGGACGTCAACCAACAACGGCCCGTGATCATCATCAACGCAGCTGCCGACGAAGATGTCGACGTCGTCGTGGCGGCGCTACTCAAAGCCTCGGGCTCGGGCAAGCGCTTCCTCTTCCGCACGGGCGCTGCCTTTGTGTCCGCCCGGCTAGGGATCCCGTCTATCCCCGCAATCTCCGCCAGCCAGCTACGTCTCCGAGGCGACGTAGGCGGTCTCGTAATCGCGGGCTCTTATGTGCCAAAAACCACGGCGCAGCTGGAATCATTGCGAACCCAATCCGGGACGGACCTTACCAGTGTCGTCCTAGATGTACGGAAGCTACTGGCGTCGTCCGATGATTCTGCAAGGGAGGTCGATACCGCACTTGCCACGGCGGAGAAGGAGATCCAGCGGGGACAGGATGTACTTGTTATGACAAGTCGCGAGCTCGTTGTTGGAGAGGACGAGGCGAAGAGTCTTGATATCGGGGCCACCATCGCCAGGGCGCTGGTCCAGGTCCTGCAGAGGCTCGAGACGAAACCTCGGTACGTCATTGCAAAGGGCGGGATCACATCCTCGGACATGGCTACCAAAGGCCTAAGTATCAAGCGCGCTCTTATTGTCGGGCAGGCGGCGCCCGGGGTGCCCCTCTGGAGGTGCGACGAGCCCGAGTCGAAGTGGCCCGGTCTTCCATATGTCGTGTTTCCCGGTAATGTAGGCACGGAGAAGACTCTATACGAGGTGGTCAAGGGATGGAAGGTTTAAGACATCTAGAGTTCAACTCAGAAACACGAAATAACATCAGCCATCAAGTCAACTGCCATTTTATTTATCTTTACGTGAAGTGGCTTGTCAGGAAGCTATATACATCGCTCGAGGATTCCGCACCGAATGCCTCGTATAGGAGACTATCGTTCATAATAGTCGACCCGCCCCCCAAAAAGTCCTGAGGCTGAGCCTGTGGAGCACAGCTATCCCAGGCATTCGTTGGAAACGGGACCATAGGAGTCCCATACGTGACATCCGGAGCTGGCGTATAATGTGCCGCCTTTTGGAAGCCCAGCTGCTCCTGTTGTGTAGCATTGGCCGCCCGGCCTTCCTGCTCGCTATCTGCCTCTGCCGTCATCTTGACCAGCATCTTCTCTAGCCCGGCCGCTATATGGTGCAGCACATGCCGTGCCGAGGTGACCGAGCTCTTGAGAAGCTCAATCATATTCTCCAGAAGACGCGAGACGTTGAGGTAACTATGCTCAACGTTGAACCCCATGATACGGTTCCACTTGGTAGCAACCTTCATCAGAAACACCGACGCGAACGCAATCATGGTGTGCACGTAGAGGGGCGTCCCCACGAGCGCCCGCCTCAGGTCCTCCTCCTCCAGCACAAAGGTCAGGATGCTCGCCGCCGCGGAGATGGCCATGTTGGTGAACTCCTTCCTCTCGGTGGACAGCTTGCCCGAGTTGAGGCTCACGCCCCGCACGGCGAGGATGTTCAGCTGCAGCTTGGCGAAGTAGCTGTACAGGATGATGCCCTTGGGCGGGAAGGTCGCGATGAAGCTGTTGCTCTGCTGCCGTGCGTGCCACCTCATGCGCCACTGCTCGATCTCGAGGTTGAAGTTGCGCAGCTCCACAAAGTCGTCCTCGTCGAGCATGTCCGCCGACGAGTCGTGCGACGCCCCCTGGGTGCCATAGCGGACCTGGTGCGGGTCCGGGAGGCGGCGGTGCGCGAAGCGCTCGTACACGCGGGTGAGGATCTGCATCAGGGCCACCTGGGAGAGAATCCTGGCGTCGAGGGGGCCGGCAAACGGGGATGCGAGGAATAGCTCGTGCTCTCGTATCTGGGTTGACTCGGCGATCATCGGGGGCCGTCCGTAGGCGATGCTGAAATGGTGGTCGCATACGTAGAGCATGTACCACAGCCGTGCCCGTAGGAAGTGCTCCTTGTCGCCTTCCAAGGCCTTGGTGAACGACTGGTGGATGTTGAGCTCGGTGGCGATGCGGATTGCGTGCCCGGACAGCTTCCAGGAGACCTCGGAGAGCCAGAAGGCGGCGATGCAGAGGCCCCGGACGTCGTCGATGCTATGGTACCGGGAAAACATCGAGGCGGATGTCAGGGAGAGGAATTCCTTGTAGCACTTGTCGAACGTTTCGGCGCTGGTAGGAATGTGCAGTGCAGTCACAGTGAGGATGGTTGCCGTCAGGAGCTCAGAGGACTTGCGGACCGAGTTGAAGGAAGGGTGCGTTTGCTCGAGTCCAACCCAGAGATAGTGGTTCAGAGACATGTGGAAACTAATTATAGAACTAGTTAGCGGCGGTACACTTGAGCGCATTTGGGAGGACCAGCTCACGTTTGGTATAGTTCCTCCGCCTCGAGTTCAGAGATAACGCCCCTGGATATAAAGTCGTCTAACTCTGCCTGGCTCCCCAGCTGCGGACGAGTGGTATTTGTTTGGTTACTCCTGATGTTCCGCAACCTAGTCACTTCGTACAGGCTGTTCATCGGCTCCTCCACTGTCACAGCTCCGTTTCCTTCACCGTTGTGCGCCGGTTCAAGAGAGTTCTCGCGGGTCATGGCCATTTGTGTGTTGTCATCGCGCGTGGATAGCCCTGTCGGGCTCGTGGTGCTCCCCGGAGTGGCACTTGGCGCCGCTGGGACAGCGAGGCTTTGCGTCTCATGAGGATTTCGTGGTTGGCGCTTCTCTGCAGCAAGTGTCTCTAGGCTTTGCCGCATTAAGTCTATCTCGTGCCTCATGGAGTCAATCTTATGCCTAGCAGTTGATTGGTTAGCACAACCCTATCCTTTGCGCCTGAAGAGTGGAATTTGACTTACTCGTATCTCTCTACCGAAGATATATCCACGCCATCTTCGTTGCTTTGGACTTGTCTGAAGGTGCATTCAACCTTGCGCCGGAGGCAGTGACGGCACTTGTGATTCCCCGGAAGGATGTCGCATTTCATCTTCAGCTTCCTGCACTCATGGCCTATATTCTCAGTTAGGATCATGAAATTTCCGGAGCTTTCTTCCAACCTACAAGCCTTGGGCTTTCGCCCGGGTCCGCCTCCTTCAGCGCCCTTTGCATGTCGAGGTCTCTTGCGTCTCTCATCATTATCTTCATCAGCCGACAGGACCGGAGATGAAAGCGGCCTCGCCTTCGAATCTTCGGTATGTGCGTTATTGGGCGAGTTCGGTTCCATAGTTGTTTGCAGCTTTGCAAGATGTGGTGGCAGAATGAAGTCCCGGACAATCGGGAAATGGCCGTCTTTTGCTCCACGGCAAATGTGGGGAATGGGGAGAGAACAATACCAAGCGTGGAGAAGGCGGGGAAGATCGGCGGCGCTATTGAGCGGCCAGACCGGAGTAGCATAGTCTACTCCAAGATAGGAGATCGTGACTCGCACAAACGGGCCCACCTCGGTGCTTGCCCCGCAGAGCTTACAACAATCAGACCAGGTGTGTGCCGACACTCCGTAGGTGTACAGCCAATTATGCCATATTGTGTGGTGCCACGGACTGGGACCCAGTACCACGGACCCGGCCCGGTAATGCAGAGGATGGCGCCAAGCAAGGAACGTCGGTTTCCTTCTTTCGAAGCTATGGGTTGTTTTCTTTGCCGTCCTCCCCTTCCCTTGTCCAATACGGGCCTTTGCGGAAGTAGGCTTCCAACTTAGCCCGTGTATACTCGGTTTTGATTTACTCATAGTGCGGATTCTGAGGGTTATAGTATACTGTCTGTTTTCCATGCGTTTGGTTTGGCTAGGTGTAGCTAGTCCCAAACAAGCGAAGCAACACAGCGGTATTCGGTGTTCGTCCGAGGTATCTTCATATAGAAACCCTGCGCAACATGGATGAAAATATCACAATATTCCGCTATTTGGCAGCTGGTATCTAACATAGTAAATTACATCCCCAGCGATAAATGGTGCCTACTGGCATCTAGATGTCATATTTTGCCTTGCCTCCGAGGTTGACATTCTCTGCATGCCCGCTGTAGTCCTTGCCCTCGACACCCTCCTCGACAGACAAGACAGGTCCCAGCTCCTCTATTTTCTTGTTCTTCTGCCTGAGAAGGAAGGCAAGAACGCCAGAACTGACAATGGTCACGACCGTCAGGGCTAGGTTGACAGACCAAGCCGTCATATAGCGAGGTCCGTCACTAGCGGGATACAGATACGGCGTCCAGACAAGAGCCAGGTTGCCGACCGAGTTGTTCATGGCCAGGCTGATGGCGCGCTTCTTGCGGGGCCGGGCGCCGATGTTGGCCATCCAGGCGTTGGAGATCTGGAAGCAGCCGTAGGTGCCCGGAAGCATGAGGAAGAGGGCAAAGTAGCGCGCCCCCGTGTTGGTCGTTGCCATCGTGATGACGATGCCGGCGATAGCGACCAGGCTGGGGTAGATCATATGCGGGGACCGCTTGCTGGTCTTATCCGAGTACCAGGTGTTAAACAAGCAGAAGATGGCCGTGAATAGGTACGGGGGCGCCGTTAGGAGAAGAGTGTGGATTGTCGAATAGCCAAAGTTCGCGACGAGGGTCGGCAAGAAGTTGGTCAGGGAAGCAACCGCCTGAATGCACATCTGGCCCAGGATGCAGAGCCAGACGCAGTGGTCCTTGGCCGCCATCTTGAACGCAGCCAGGGTGCTAATCTCGTCCTCTTCCTCGCCAGCGTCCTCGAAGATCCGCACCACGCCCAGAGCCTTCTCCTCTGGGGAGAGCCACTTTGTCGTCGCCGGCCAGTCGGGGATTACCAGGCCTGTCACCACAGCGAAAACAACAGTCGCAATTCCCTCAATAAGGAAGAGCCAGCGCCAGCTTTCGATCCTGTGATTCTCGAAGGCCGCGGCTATGCCGGCGGCGAACAGGCCCCCGAAGGCTCCCGAGATCATGGCGGCGGAGAAGAAGATGCCCAGTCGTAGGCCAAGCTCCTTTCTTGTGTACCATCCGCTGAACAGGAAGGCGACGCCGACGAAGAAGGGTGCCTAGGAACAGAAGAGTTAGAAGGGTTCCTAGAGCTCGTGCAGCGTCTTGCAAAAGAAACATACCTCTGTAACTCCAAGGAAGAAGCGGCAGGCGGCGAGGCCAGCAAAGTCCTGAGCTGCAGCTGTAGCGCCGCTGACGATGCCCCAGGCGACCATACATCCCGCCAGGTACCAACTGGGTCGGACCAGGCTGAGAACCATGTTGCTTGGCACTATTTTCCGTCAGTTAAAGGCTTCACATGTGGCATATGAGAGTATGTAGCACCTTGCATCAGGATATAGCCGATAAAGGTGATGCTAAGGACGATGTTGTACTGTACCCCCTCGAAACCCAAGTCTTCCTCCAAGCCTTGAACTCGCGCGTGGGGGACGGCATTCCGGTCGATGTAGTTCATGATATACATAACGATCTAGAGGGATTCCGCGTTAGAAAACAATACAGCTTTGGGATCGAACCCCCAGGTTGAGGAGAATAGACACTTACCAGGATCGGCAATAGGCGAAAGTCAATCTTCCTCACGAACTTCTTCTCGCGCTCGGCTCGCTCTTCGGGAGACCATGCCGCAACAATGGCGGCATAGTCCTCCACCGGCGGCTCGGCCGTGGGCGGCGTTCCAGTCTTTCCCATGATGAGTAACCGGCGAGAGAATCCCGAGTCTTGTGGGAGCTTCAAGGCCGATATGGCCAAAATTCAAGGGGTTATGGTTTGTGTTGACGGGAAGCTGTGGCTCCCTGAATTTGATCGCCGGTCTTTCATCGTCTTATAGGCAATCTTTCCGGCGCGTTGCCATGTCGGTGTGCAGCGAACATGAACGAGCCACACCTCCGGGCTGGGGCCAAAGGTGAGATTCCCCGGATTCCCCGGGTTCCCCAGGATACCGGGGGCATTAGTGTGCCCATTGGCTCGATTTTGGAATGCGGAGCTTGGAGCTCAGCATGTTAGCTATGGAGGAGTCTCGGCTCCTCCACCAAGCAATACCCGATTTCCCGACCCTAGACCACCCCGCACGACATAGTGAGATGCACCCCCGAGTATAGCATGAAGTGGGCCGGTGGCGTTGATGGCTTTCCGTTTTGGTCAAATTTCGCGTGGCTCTGGGGATCGTGCGGAGCTAGCTATTGCGCTAAGCATCCTTTGGTAGTTCCAGAGCTGGCGTGGTGTATACCATGTCGGGGAATACACCGAAAAGCCGGTCCGGTAGTTGTAAGAGGACAGTATGTGGGGCGAAGCTTCCTCGCGAAGAGCGGAAGGATAGATTCGAACTCCGACGCGCATCTGAGGATGAATCTGTGCTGGAGTTAAAAATCCGGCGTCTGCGACCTCTCAAGCTGGAAGGTTGGGCCAAGCTCTTGAACACATCTTTCACTCCTTCACCTTACCCGCCTTAGACGCCTAGTCCAGACTTGTTCTCTATCAGCACAAGACGGACTTCTCTAATCTCACAAGCACTGTACCGGTTCTATAATACACCTCCAAAATGACGAGCCTCTCCACCAAGCTCGCCGAGCTCGAGGCGGCCGGCAAGCCCATCCAAGTCGGCATTATCGGCGCCGGCAAGTTCGGGTCCATGTTCATCTCCCAGTCCTACCGCACGACCGGCCTCCGCCTAGCCGGCATCGCCGACCTCTCCAAAGACCGCGCCCTCGCCTCCCTCAAGCGCACAGGCTTCCCCGAGGACAAGTACGACGCCTCGTGCACCCTCTCCATCTCTGACGGCGTCAAGGCCGGCAAGACGGCCATCACCACCGACTCGGCCGCCCTCATCGCCACTCCCGAAATCGATGTAATCCTGGAGGTGACGGGCAACCCGGCGGCGGGCATCCGCCACACGCTGCTGTGCTGCGAGCACAAGAAGCACATCGTCATGATCAACGTCGAGGCCGACGTGCTGGCGGGGCCTCTCCTGGCCAGGAAGGCGCGCGAGGCCGGCATCATCTACTCCATGGCGTATGGCGACCAGCCGGCGCTCATCGCCGAGATGGTGGACTGGGCGCGCACGGCCGGCTTCGACGTTGTGTGCGCCGGAAAGGGCACCAAGCACCTCCCCGAGTACCACTACTCGACGCCGGACACCGTCTGGGACTACTACGGCTTTACCGATGAGCAGCTTGCGTCCGGGGACTTCAACCCGCAGATGTTCAACTCGTTCCTGGACGGCACCAAGTCGGCGCTGGAGATGGCGGCCGTGTCGAACGGCTGCGATCTGAGCCCGCCAACGAACGGCCTCAAGTTCCCTCCTTGTGGTGTGTGGGATTTGCCCGAGGTGCTGAAGCCGGAGAGCGAGGGCGGTCAGTGCGAAAAAGACGGCACCGTCGAGGTGGTTTCTTGCATGGAGACGGACGGCCGGTGGGTGTTTAACCACCTCCGGTGGGGTGTCTACGTGGTCATCAAGGGTAAGATTCTTCTACTTAATACCATGCTTGGAATCGTTAAACTGATTCCTCTCTTCAGCCCCTGGCGAGTACCAGCGGGAGTGCTTCAAGCAGTACGGCCTAAAGACCGATTCCAGCGGCTGGTACGCCGCCCAGTACAAGCCCTACCACCTCATCGGCCTGGAACTCGGGGTCTCCATTGCCACCATCATGTGCCGCGGCGAGCCCACCGGCCAGACCAAGACCTGGTCCGGTGACGTCGTGGCCACCGCCAAGCGGGACCTCCAGGTCGGCGAGAAGCTCGACGGCGAGGGCGGCTTCACCGTCTACGGCAGGCTTATGCCAGCCGAGGACTCCATGGCCATCGAGGGCCTGCCCATAGGTCTCGCGCACGGCTTCACGCTCAAGAGGGCTGTCAAGAAGGACCAGAGGCTCAGCTGGCAAGATGTTGAGTACACAGAGTCGGCCCAGGCGGTGGCTGTGCGGAAGGAGATGGAGGCTCTGTTCAAGAAGGAATTTGAGGCGAAAAAGAGTAACGGGGTAAATGGAGCATGAGAACAAAGCTTTGAAATGAGGGTCTGTGATGATTTATCGACGAGTATCAATTATACATAAACCACCTAGAATATCAGAATTGACGATGATAAGAATGTAGTTTTTGGACGCCTGCTGGATTATATGAGACAATGTCATACTTATTATCGCCACATGCACCCTATCAACAGGTACCAGTGGGTTGGAAGATAGTATACTATAGGCTACTCCTGAAAGCTCCCTGGAATTTAGAACCTTTCGCCTCAAACTAATTAATACTTGGAGTCTATATATAAAGAGAAGAAGAAGAAGAAGAAGCAGGAAAGAGGAAAAGAAGTTCGGTCCTTATAGCAGTTTAAACCGCCCTCATACGAGAACTATGTTTCTAAAATTATAAGGGCTCGGACTTGTAAGATGGACAGCAGCCGCAGTTGCTTTCCTGCCTGAGTCGCTCCGTCGGAAGGCGAGGCGGCATATATAGGGATACATGAAAGCAAGTTGCCTCGGATAGAGCGAAGCCTTCGCCAGCCCCGGGTTGGCCCGCAAATTACCCTTTCAAGTCACAGTGGGGAGAGTTCCGTAATAATAAGTGGGGCTGCTGTTGGCAGGCGGCAGGCACGTGCAGGTTCACCAAGTGACGTTCTTGCTGCGCTTTGATCGCCTTCCTCCATCTGGAGATTCGCCCTGGCTCGTCTTCGTCCACGGCGCGGGAGCTCACCAACTACTACCAAGGCTATCATCTAATAGTCGTTTCCTCGTATTCCATCAGGCGATGGCCCTTCTAGCCCAGCACCGCGAGCTCCCGGCTCATTGCTTTGCAGTCCGGCCGGCGGGGTCTCGATCGGCATGCCGTCTCTCGGGATCTTGGCTTAATCAAGGAGAAGCCTTACGCCTTTAGCCATCGAAATGTTGTATTTCCTGTTCGAAGTTCTCAAAATTGCCAGGGCCATACTACGGCGAGACAGGGGAGTTCCTTTGCCCGGTTGAGAGCTTAGCCTGCACATCGCTCGAACAAACGACCTAGCATCGCTGCGAGCATGGAGCTTCGACTTCAATTCGGACGAGAAGTCACTGCAAGGAGACTCGGATGATAACGCCCTTGGCCATTGAAAAATTCTCGATCTACAGCGTGGACTGCCGTTCCTTGAAGCCATGCTCACCAGAGCTCATCAGAGCGGGGCGAGTCACATCGCTTCGACGGGAGCTGGATGCATAGCCACGACTCTATTACGACAGAAAGAAATGACCATGGTGTCAGATGTGCCCAGGCTAGGCTCTACTCTTCACTCCATTACTCTTCCCCGTCCACGACTTCCTCCGGAGCTTCAGTCTCGACGGGTTCTGCGGGCTCTTCGCTTCCTTCCCCATCTTCGTCAACGACCTCTTCCGGAGCTTCGGTCTCGATGGGTTCTGCGGGCTCTTCGCTCCCTTCACTGTCGCTAGGGGTCTCGGGCTCCTCTTCCGGAGTTTCTCCAGGACTTTCCGGCTCGGCGGGCTGTTCTTCAGGGGTCTCGCTCTCAACGGGCTCCTCGGGTTCTTCGACTTCGGGCTCCCCCGAGCTCCCTCCTGCCGGCTTCACGGACTGCGGCAGGTAAAACACCTCGCTCGGGTCTACCGCCGCCTTGATCTCCTGCAACTTTGGCAGCGCGGTTCCCCAGTACCTCGCCTGGGCAGTCTCCTGATCCATCTCCGGATCGGGATAGTTAAAGTAGACGCCATAGTCCAGCTTGTCACCATCCCCGACGATCGCATTGATGAAACCATTGAACAGGTCGAAGCCGTCCGCGGGGTACTTCTCCGCCACGTCGACGCGGTCGTAAAAGTTGTGTAGCAGCAGCTTGTCGCGGTGGGAGTACGCCGTCGCGTCCGCGTCGACGGCGGAGACAGCGGACGTCTTGCCGCCGTGAAAGTCGATGTGGTGGTACCAGCTGCGCCGGACGGTCTTGGCCGTGCCGTACCAATAGTCCACGAGGGACTGGAGCTGCTCGTCCGTGAGCGCGTCTGTGTATATGCTCGTCGAGTACATGTTCTCGTGCTGTTCGGGGTTCCTCGTCAGCGGAAGCTCGGTTTACGGCGTGGCGGACTAACCTTGCTGTAGGGATGGGTCTGATCGAGGTCAAGACCATGGCCAAAGTGGTCCAGCTGCCCAAGCCAGTCCGTCTCGGTAGCATCCTGCAGAATACCGCCAATCTCCTCTACCAAGGGCTCCAGGATCGCTAGGGCCTCCTCCTCACCACCGTAGTAAAGGCCCTCGAAGTTGGGCATCTGCGCGTTGATGAACAGCCGAGCGTTCATCTCAGCGGGCATATCCTCAGCCGCCCAGCTCTGAAGCGTCTTCAAACCGGCGACAGAGTTGTTCACGTTCCAGGGGGCAATGACGTTGAAGCGGGTCACCTTCTCGGGAACCTCGTAGGTATCGAATCGGAACTCGGACACGACGCCCATGGAGGAGCCCGCGCCGCGGATAGCCCAGAATAGGCCGGGGTTCTCCGTCTCGGAGGCGTTGACGGCGGTGGAGTTGGCGAGGACGACGGTCGCGCCTACGACCCAGTCGAGGGCGAGGCCCTTGGTGTGGGAGCTCAGGCCGTAGCCGCCGTGGGTAGCATGGCCTCCAGTGCCAACCCTGCGGAAGAGGGGGGTCAGAATCCCGTTTCTCCAAGTATACGGCTTAGCTTCACCGCAGCCGGAGTAACTCACCCTGGACAAGTCCCGTGGCTTATGCCCCTCTTCCCCTGCTCATACAGCTCAGCCGCTACATGCCCTAGCCTCGCTCCTCCTTGCACGGAAGCAACCCCAGACTCGGCATCCAGGACCACCTCGTACATCCTATCCAGTTCAAGTATCAAGTGCCCGTCCTCTCCCCCGAACCCGAAGTTTGCATAGCTATGCCCACCGCCTTTCGGTGTCACCTTCACGCCGGCCTCAACCCCACAACTGATCGCATCCTGGATGTGCTTCGTCGTAGTGGGCACCGCGATGGCGACTGGCGTGTACGGGGTGCGGACGTTAAAGGGGGCCGAGTCGAGCTCGTAGTCCTCCGTGCCGGGGCTGCTGACGGGGACCTCTTTCTCTACGAGGCAGTCGTCAAGTAGGGCTCGACGGTTGAGGGGGCCAGCGAGAGCGGTGGATGCGCCCAGGGCGAGGCCCGAAGTGATGAAGCGGAGCATCAGGGCGGTTATGCGCTAGGGAGATACCGTGAGTCTTCGAGCTTTGCGAAACGGACTAAAACGAACGTGGTGGGCGGGCCTTCTGAGCCTTTAAGCTGCTCGCGTCGGCGCACTACCCCAGATCGGATCCAGGAAGCAGGTTCTGGCTTGCGTCGCTCTCAATTGAGCAGGTGGCTCCAGATCCAGGCGTCATCGTACGGGTGTCTGTCGACCCTTTATTAACGAAAGTCCCATCCCACTTTATCTTATCCCCGTCCCATCCTCCGGACCTGGTCCGCCTGGGCTTCATATGAAGCCTCGACTATCCCGTCTTCAACGCGGCAGGCCTGTCGGACCGAGCTGCGGAGAAACCTTCCACGGCGCGGATCGTTACCTGGAGGGAGGTTCTCTTGGGGAACAACGGGAGGCCGAGCCGTCAATCAGCGGTGTTTCTCCCGCGGCCGGGTTGAGATACGACATGGCGGGATGCGGCTTACGGGCTTGGCTGGAGGCTCACATGGCGGGAAGAGGAGCTCTATATTGCGCCTATATGGAATTACCTTCAGCCGTGGCCCGCCTGGCGCGATGGCTGGCACGTTTCCAATTTACGGGGTCCGCGGACCTGGACGTGGAGAACCCGGAGGCCGCCGCCACGAACGAACGGCGCCGTTAAGCGAATAGCCCCCAATGGCAAGCTGATCGCACGTCCCTTTTGCTATCCTCATTCCTACGCATGGCAGTTTCCTTCTCCTGTAGCAGATGGGTTAAAACAAGGCTGAGAGGGCGGGAGGGATGCGAAGGCGAAGTTGGAATAGGCTATGTTCGTGGCCAGGAACAGGACGGCCCAGCCCGGTAAGGGACGTGGCTGATCTGCGGTCGGCTAACTCACAGGTGGTTCGTTTCCAAGGGAGCCAAGTTTAGACATGGGACGGGATTTCCATGGTGAATCTTGGCGGGCCGATGAGGCTCGGGGAGTAATGTCGGTCCTTGGCTGTCGGTCCTTGGCGGTGCAGGTTGTTCCTAGCGTGGGGGACTCGGGGACGTGGGCTGTGTCCGCGGCTGCGAGTGTGGTCCTCTGGCTTTCTGTCTCCCATTCGCGTGAGGGGATCAGACTACCCGCAGTTCCGGGCTAGAGTCGATGCCCCTTGATACCCAAGACTGGTCGGTGATCCCCAAGTGAAGGATCCGGACGACCTTGCCTAGCTTGAACGATGTGCGGGAAAGGACTCTAGCATTCGTCACACCTGTCCCCCGCATTCACTCCCCCAGATTGCCATGGGCTGATGCCAGGATTGTGACCTCGATCCTCGATCGCAAGACTGGGGTATTGAACTGGTCCGGGGTAGAATGGCCTGATGGAAGCCCTACACAGCCAGCCCTACTTCTCCGAAGCGAGGTGGTGAGATTCCAGAACACGTCAATCCCCAGTCAGGTCGTGGGGATTGTCGGGATGCTCTCCCGAGAGCGTCCTTTCTTTGTGGGGCTTCGGCACGGACACGGCGAAACAGATGCCGCAGGGACAGCACCGTCTCAATCCCGACAGTCCGCAGCCCCCAATGGAACGAACTCCTCGTCATCACCCCTCGGAGCCTCTTTGGCAGCTTACCCCAGTATCCGATCTCCAGGCCCACGGGAATAAAACCGGCAATCCCGCAGGCGCCTTTTCTTTCTTCAGGCCCCGGATGTGGGATGCCGTGCAATTCTCGGGATAATGGGGCTCCTGCATTTAGCCTCAACACCGCCCCTGGTCCCCAATATCCCCATTTGGCCACGGCTCCTGCTTTTACCAAGATGAAGGGTGGCTTCTTCCGTTTCTTCTATGCGGGGCCCTCCGCACTTTCGCGGCTTAGGCGATCCGCGGGAAATTCACGAGTCTGTGGCCCCTCTGTTTCTCTGTGTTTTTCCACCTCTCGAATAGGGTGAACCCTGGCGATCATAAGTGATCCGTTTTATTCCTGGCGTGTCTGGGGTAGAGAGATGGCATCGTAGCGATGACAGTTCAAAAACGGATAGATCGGCGAGGCCGCCGTAGTTATCCAACGGCCCTTATCCCGTGTTGATCTTCCCTTCTTCCTCTTCCCACCGCGACTTACACCACATCTCACAAACGGGCCTCACTCCACAGACGCAAAAATGGCCAGACAAGCCCTCTCGCTCTCGCTGCTCTCCCTCCTCCCGGCGACCCAAGCCGCCACCCTCCTAGCCTCCCACTTCGAAGGAAACGTCTACACGCTCTCGCTCAGCGATGACGCCTCCGAACTCACCCTCGCCTCGCAGGCCGCCGTGGGGGGCATGCCCAGCTGGCTGACCATCGACTCCGCGGCCTCCACCGTCTACGTCACCGACGAGTCCTGGCTGGGCGGCACGAAGCTCTCTGCGTGGAGCATCGGCGAGGGCGGCGAGCTCACTGCCGCGGGGGAGGCGGCCACGGACGGGGGTGAGCTCCATAGCTGTTTGTTTGGTGGGGAGGACGGAGAGAGCTTCATCGCCGCGGCGCAGTAGTATGTCCCGCCCCCAACGCGTCTTTCTTAGTCGTGCCCCATTCCGTGATCCGACTCAGAAAGGGACACTAACACGCACAGCAACGCTGGCGGGATAATAACCTACCAGCTCCCCCTCTCCGCCTCGTCCACGACCCTCGACTCCTTCCAGTACGAAATGTCCGCCCCGGGCCCCGTCCCGGACCGCCAGGACCAGCCCCACCCGCACAGCACCTTCACTGACCCCACCTCGGCCTTCCTCCTCTCCGCCGACCTCGGCGCTGACCTCATCCGCATCTTCTCCATCTCCTCCTCCGGCACGCTCACCGAGTGCCCCACCGCGACCGCATCGCCCGGCACCGGGCCCCGACATGGGGTCTTCTGGACCGAGGGGGAGACCACGGTGCTCTTCGTCGTCAACGAGCTGGGGAACTCCGTTACCTCCTGGGACGTGTCGTACGAGGGTGACTGCCTCGCTCTGACTGAGAACAAGATCGTCCCGACGTACCCGGAGGGGACGGAAGGGCCGGCGGGTTCAAAGGCGGCCGAGTTGAGGATACGGGACAACTTCCTCTACGCGACCAACCGGTTCGACAAGACCTTCGGTGAGACCTCCGACTCCATCGCCCTCTTCGAGATCGGCGAGGGCGGCGATTTCTCCTTCGTCGAGCTGGCGGACTCGGGCGCGAACTTCCCGAGGACGTTTGATATCAATGCTGCGGGGGATCTGGTTGCCGTCGGCGGGCAGACGTCCGCGGATGTGGTCATCCTAGAGAGGAATGCCACGTCGGGTCAGCTAGGGCCGGTTCTTGCGAAGCTGCAGATCGGACGACTGGGGGCCGAGCAGCAGGAGGACGGGCTCAGCGCTGTCATCTGGAACGAGTAGATCACGAGTCCAAACAACGCCGTACATGTACATAATCTCCAAGCCCGGAGAGGAGAGTAACGCTGTTTTAAATCAACTACTTGTATATAACCTCCAAAGGACACCCGATCGGGGGTATTCGAGTCTAGTACGCCGGTAACAACCTGAACAAACCCATATTCCGGAACGATACCAGGCGGAAGAATCTTAGGGATATCCTAAAATATGATCCAAGAACCCGCTCGCAGCCACAAAACACCGCTGTACCAGTACCACTTCCCATGGTGAACGCCAAAGCCGCTGATAACAGGAATGGAGAAGGCATGAGGTCCTTAAGATGTGCCTCCCAGCCTCCCCCACACCCTCGCGACGGACCTCCAAACGAGATACACCGAACCAAGCACGACGTAGATCCGCGTAAACTCACCCATAGTCTTCGTCCTCACGTCAGTCTCCACGTAGCCATCCGCATCGTCCGTCTTGGCGTCGCCCTCAATGCTGGAAGGCAGGGGTGGAAACCTGCCCGTCTCAAGATAATCGTCAATGAGCTTGTCCTTCTCGTACCACCGGTTGCGCAACCAGACGTCGAACTCCTCGGCGTCCTCGAGAGGGATGTCATCGACCCGGAAGCGTCGCCAGTAGAAGTTGACCGACGGGGGCGGCTGGCCTTCGAAATACGTGCTGGAGATGCCGTATTGTTCCTCACTATAACCCCCGCGACTTCTCAGTGTTAGTACGCCGTGGAGGATCCCAGAAAAGGGGAAGAACACTTACGGCACACCCTCGTACGCGACAGTGCAGTCATAGACGTAGTCTATGGTCCCTTTCAACTCCCTCAGACAAAACAGCGAACCAGTACTCCGGGGGAGCAGGACGTGCTTGGGGTCCTCGACCCCCGTCTTGGCAGCCCACTTCGCGGACTTCTTCCGCCCATTTTGCGAAACGTTTGTCCCCTCGGGGAAAAGAAGCAGCCACATGGGGTTGCGGTACTTGGAGCCGTCGGGCGCCGTGTGCTCCGTCTTGAGCTTGGACAGACGGTATGAGAGGCGCGGCTGGTCGACAGACATCTTGCGCGACATGAAGATGAAGCCGTAAAAAAGCATACCCTGGCCGAGGATGGGGAGGAACTTCAGCGACTCCTTGAGGATGATGTAGAGGTGGCCATGCATCTGGGGCGTGTTGGCGTATCCTGCCCACCAGAGATAAAGCCAGTCGGTATAGATCTACTTGGGGGTCAGTTCTGCGCACGCCAAGCATCGCATGTGTAAGCGCACCTGATGGTTCGCAACTAGGACAAGCCTCTCGGGGAAGTCGAACGCGACTCTACCGTCAGCCGTCTTCCGGATCTGACCCGCCACGGACTCGTCACCACTTATGCGCATCACCGTGGCACCCCACCAGTGCGTGACGGTCACGGCAAGGATGCCGAAGGATTCCTTCGTGACGGCCATATATGCGTAGTACAAGTCGCGGTTGATCCAGTACAGGGGCGCTCCGATGAGCTGCGTTAACACGATGCTGCATGCAATTCAGTTAGTATCGTGACTTCCCGGAAGGACCGGATGGATGCCGGGCAGAGGATACTCACGCAATGCAGGAGATGAAGAAGTAGAGGAAGAGGGAGACGCCCCGTAGGATTTGCATTGCTCGTCCATGCTTGGGTTTCCTAGCGCTCGAGGTCTGAGGGCTAGTAGCTTTTGTGTCGAGGTTCTTGGTGAGGAGGTCGCCTTTGGAGGACACGGCAACACCCCTAGCTTGCGGGGCTCCACGGTGCCTGAGTTCGGTCTCCATGGCGGGACGGACGGGCTTAACCCGCTGTGTGTATGGTGCGCAGAGATGCGGAAGGCCGCGTCGTTCTAGGTGGAGCTATGGATATCGTGAAAAGATGCTGCGAGCGTAGGGGTGAAGTAGTTCGAGCAGTAGGAGGCGGCAGCGGCGGGCCAATTTATCATGTGTAGACCGGAACCAGTGACATAGTTGAGGGTCCACTTGGTTCAGACCACTGCCACGATGGATAGTTTCGTCACAGGCTGCAACGGTCGAGGAAGGTCTGCAGAGGTTGTGTCGAGGATCGAAGGCGAAATATATTGGTTGGGGCACGTGCCCGCAGGTAGGCAGTCGCAGGACGGGCGCGGCGGAGCTCGTGAGATGTTGCGTGGGATTCTGCACGGAAAGAGCGGGCGGCAGACGGTGAGGTCAGGCAGCTGCGAATGTTTCGAAGGTGGTGGGGTCAAATAGGTACCTCGGTACTTCGGGTGAGGCGGCTGTGCACGGACCATATCAGCTGGATGAATGTACCCCGGTACCTTCTAGCTCCCTTCGCGCGTGTGATGCGCCTGGCGTCCTCAATATACCATGTGGCGATTCCGTCATGGACGTGCTGCATTCCTGTCTCTCCAGTGCAGCATCCAAGCCCAGACTTGGCTCTACTCGGCAGACGAACCCGTGCCCTCCGCTTGTTCTCGGCCCGCCGCAACACCTGAGCCTTCCTTGATGTCTCATATCTCTGAACCCGGAACCCCAGCCCAACAAATTGATGATGGCTGTGTTATCTGCCCAGACCAACCGGATGTAGCCATCCTTTCTGCCCTGCGTCTACTTTGATTTCAAGGGGAAACCGCCTCATTCGACGGATGCGAAGTGCTAATGGCTGCAAGGCGGGCGCTCAGCCCTTGTGGAGGGTGTGACGGCGGCCCGCTTCCGGGCCCAACGTGCAGAATCGGCGAGGGACCGCAGGCGCGCGCCACGGTCTAAATCCACTTCCAGTATCCCCAAAGGAGGGCCGACCTCGGTTTCCTGCGGGACATCGCCAAGGATGGATGCCTTCGGGACTGCGCCCGCCATCTGGGCCGTGGCTGCAAGCAGCATTCCACCTCCAACCCGAGGTCCGTAACCGCTCAATGAGAGCTCACCAACAGTCAACCTTGGCGCCAGATTCTCACCCGGCTCTCATGTCCGTGAGGCATTAGGTCCGAAGCCCAACCGAGTTTAGAAACTCTGGTGGCCTCCCAGTAGACATCAGCCTCCTCCATCTCCCGCTGGGGTGAACATAAGTCCCAGTCCCGGTGGCTACTTTGGTGTCTTTGATGCATCCCAACCGCACATGTACCGCCGCAAACGTCCTCCTTACGCCCGTTACTAAGAAATGTACGGGAAGAAACGGGCCCGAGGAGCGGGCGGCAAGTCAAGTAAAGTCATCAGCTTCACAAGATGACCATTCCACCTTCGTCTACAAAAATATATTGTGACCAATGACAAGCGTCCAAGTGCCGGTCTTCGACGAGGCGCTCTGGGAGCTCCGGCGAAATGAGGGAGGAAAGAGGCCATCCTCCCTTATTGCGGCGGTGCCATGTTAGTATGGGAATCCCGGGCGGTGGCCTACAAACTCAAAACAATCGTCTCATCTAATTCCAGGCCGAAACGACAGAGCCTACAGCACGGTGAACGGCAGATAGCTGCATTCAAGCATCGCGGATGGATCCAGAGGCCTGGGTCGGTGTTGAGAACAAAATCCGGACCTTGGCCCTTTCCTGTGATGAAGAACTCGGTGGGTTCCCAACGATCGGAACTGCCAGGGAAGCCGGGTCTGTCCAGAAGCCTCAAGCATGGCTTGGGCAATGACAAGCCTCCGAGCTTGAGCACGTGAATTGAAAGCATACACGTAGGGGACGTGGAATCCACGAGGTTTGATGTGAGCTGCCGAGCATTACTGGAGAGCTTCCAGGGTCAGTCAGCAGTCTGGTCGGCTGCCACCACGTGGCTGATGTCCCGGCAATTAGGCCCCAACCGAGTAAAAAGCGCGGGGTTCGGGGGTGTTTGGATTCAGCCGGCGCTGATTCGCCCAAGCTCTTATCCTTATCGCCGCTGCCGACCTCGGATTTTCTCCAGACTCAAGTCCCACGAGCAAACCACATTCCCCATCGTGGTGCTAATTATTTTCTTGGGTAACCCTGGTGCTTCTGGAACCTCTTTTTACATACCGAGCATGCTGCGAAATCCGAGCCGCGTCTAACCCGCCGAGCCGCCACACCCCTTCTGGTCTCGGCAATCTCCCTCGCCTCTGCTGCCACTTCCACGTCCACTTCCACGACGACCCGAGCTCATCACCGCCATCATGCATCGAATACCGCCTCTCCGGTCCCGCGTCCCGCGGATGAGGAACCCCAGTTCTCCCACAAGAAACCTCTACCCCCGTCCCGTTACGGCACTCTTCCGCCCCTTCTCCACCTCGCCCACCCGCCGCGAGATGCTCGACATATCCTCGCTCCCCCCGCGCGTCATCCCCAAGTACGAAGACAAGCCCAGCACACACCTCCTCTCCCTCAACTGGCCTCGCCCCCCCCAGAACATCCTCCTCATTCCCAAGCACCGCGCCCCGCACGTCAAGCAATCCGTCCTCGCCTTCGCCAAGTACCTCCACTCCAGCTACCCGAACATGAACCTCATCTTCGAGCCGGATGTCGCGGCGGAGCTGCACGAGGCGCTGCCCTTCCCCGTCTATTCATCCTCTCGCATGACGACGGCCATGGCCTCCAAGGTGGACATAGTCACGACGCTGGGCGGCGATGGGACAATACTACGCGCTGCGAGCCTGTTTAGCTTGCACGAGGATGTCCCGCCGATCCTTGCTTTCAGCATGGGGACGCTGGGATTCCTGGGCGAGTGGAAGTTTGAGGAGTATAAGCGCGCGTGGAGGGAGGTCTACATGTCCGGCAGCAACGTCTCAGTCGAGGACCTACAAGGCCCGCACACTCGCGTGGCGGCAGGCGGGAAACCGGCGGCGGCCCCCGGCCAGCCATCGGACTGGGACCAGGTGAAAGGCCAGAGCATGGGTGCCCAGCGCGCCTCCAAGATGCTCCTCCGCCACAGGCTAAAAGTCGGGCTCTACGCCTCGAGTGGCGAGAACCTCAACACGAAGCTTTTGCCGTCGGCCAACATCGACCCCGACCTCCGCCTCCCCGAGGCGTCCGCGGCCTCGGAGTGCGCCTACCAGAGCAGTCGGGACCCTCCATCCTCGATCCACGTCATCAATGAGCTTCTCATCCACCGGGGGCCCCACCCGCACCTCGTCATCATGGACATCTTTATCAACGGCCGCTTCCTAACCGAGGCGGTAGCAGACGGCCTCATCGTCTCGACCCCCACGGGCTCAACAGCCTACTCCCTCTCGGCGGGCGGCTCCATCGTCCACCCCCTCGTGAAGTCCATCCTCATCACCCCCATCTGCCCCCGCAGCCTCTCGTTCCGACCCCTCGTCGTCCCGCTCAACACGCGCGTCTCCCTCCGCCTGAGCGAGAAGAACCGCGGGCGGGACCTCGAGGTTAGTGTCGACGGGAAGAGACGCGCGGGGATGGATGCGGGGATGGAGATTCGGGTGGAGGGCGAGGAGATCGTACAGAGTGAGAATGGGGGGTGGAGAGGGGGCGTGCCGTGCGTCATCCGGACGCCGACCAAGGAGGGAGATAAGGGAGATGACGATGATGGATGGGTTGGGGGTCTTAATGGGTTGTTGAAGTTTAACTATCCCTTCGGCGAGGCGCCAGAGGGGCACTGAGATTGCATGTTCAGGAGGGTTTGTACAGGGACTTTTTGCTTTCAACTTTGATACCCTCATTGACGGCGTTTGGTAATGGGCATAGACACGAGAACCTTGTTTCTCTTTCTTAATGTACACATCTTGAATTTACATCTTGATCTCGCTTCCCGTCCGCGAGCTCTCGCGAATCGCCTCCACAATCCTCAGCACATCCGCCGCCTGCCCCGCCGTAACCGGCACGTCCTCCGCCCTGCCGCTCCTGATGGCCTTCACGAAGCCCTCCAGCAGGGACCCGTACCCCTCGGGCTCAACCGTGAACTCCTCCTCCGTGATGCTCCCGTCGCTCGCAGCAACGGCCACCGTCCCAGGCTCGGGCTCGACGCCAAAGTTCGGGTCCGTGTTGGAGCCGCCGGTGCGGAGGTGGTTCTCCTGCGGGTCCATGCCGAACTTCCTGAAGGAGCCACCGGAGCCGCGCACCCAGAAGCGGAGCTGCCTCTTCTCGGCGGAGAGCACGCCGGCGCGCACGTGGACGAGCAGGCCGCTCTCGTAGCCCAGCAGCGCGGTGAGGCTGTCCTCCACGCCGTCCCGCCTCTGGCTGGGCATCTTGGCGTACACGGTCGCTGGCATGCCGAAGAGCACGTGGACCTGGTCGAGGAGGTGGGTACCAAGGTCGTACAGCGGGCCCCCGCCCTTCTCGGGGCTGAGGCTCGCCTTCCACGTGCCCGAGGGGGCCTGGGGCCTGTACCGGTCAAAGTGCGTCTCGAACTCCACCACCCTGTCGCCCAGCCTCTTCTCGTCCAGCAGCCTCCTCACGGTCAGGAAGTCGACGTCCCACCTCCTGTTCTGGAACACGCAGAGAAACCTGCCCGTCTCCTTGGAGATGTCGGCCAGCTTGCGGGCCTCGGCGGAGGTGGGCACGAAGGGCTTCTCGACGAGGACGTGCTTGCCGGAGCGGAGGGCGGTCTCGGTGAGGGCGAAGTGGGTGTCGGGCGGGGTGGTCACGACGACGATGTCGACGGCCGGGTCGGCGAGGAGGGGCTCGGCGGCGCGGTGGTGGGTGGCCTCGGGGTGGTCGGCGGGGGCGGAGGCGCCGGGAGCCGGGTCGGCGGGGGGGTTGCGCTGGACGATGGAGTGGAGGGCGAGGTGCGGGCTGGCCTGCACGAACGGGATGTGGAAGACCTTGGCCGAGAGGCTGGTTATCGCTGCTGTTAGCTTAGCCCGGACGCGGGAGGGAGCTGTGGGCGCGGACGAACCCGTAGCCGATGATGCCGACGTTGAGCGTGCTGGAAGCCATGGTCGGGGGCGATGGTTGTCAGACTTTGGTGGTGAACGCAGGGAGAAGAGACTTTGACGACGCGCCCGAGACCATCGTCATATTTCTATTTTCCGCTACTTCGACCCCGCTTGCGAGGGGTCGTCGCGGTCTCCGCACCGGAGCGACTTGGCCGGAGTACCGCCGAGTCTATCGCCCGGGTGCCCCACTAATACCCCCGCAAGTTGCGCCGAAGTCTCGCGGGGTCCTTCCCCCGGCTTTGTAAGTCACGGCCGAGGGTGCTGGTGAAGTAGCATTTGTTTTTTTTCTTTCGGTTTTTTTTTCACAGTAGAATCTTGTCTGGCAGGGATCAGTGCTGGAAAACCGACTCGGTCAGTTGAATCCTTGGTAGAAACAACTGTTGGTGTGGTGCAAGCCGGTAGTCCGCCACATACGGGGGCCAACCTGGAATCGGCAGGTGTCCTGCTCTTTTTAGCCGCCCCGGCTCTCCCGCCCATTCACGGTCTCGGCAGCGCCGGGTTAGGCCGCGGGTGGTGCCGCGCTCTCGGACGTTTTCCGCGGTGAGCCAGAGAGCTGGGTCTGGCCGTGCCCTGTCCTGAAACGGTGCCAGCGCACAGGCGCACGCCATACATTCTAGAAGAATACTACTCCGGAAAATACCACATTGCGGTTGTGTACTCTCCCAGAGGGAGAAGCCAGAGACGAGCACATATGTAAGCGACATGAGATCGGACTTGAGACCTATCTGCAATGCTCTGGCGGAGGACTTTTCTCTCTTATAAGCAGATATTGTTCCAACCCCAACTGCCGCTGTTTATGGTTCCATCCGCCACCCGGATGTGTCGTCATTTCGGACGTTTGGATATTCCGTTCAGCCGCATGAACAGGATCGACCCGATCAAACACTCCTCTCTCCGCCTGAAATGCTACTCCTTCTTTCCGAGGGTGGGTCTGCTCGGGGCCACCGTTTCCAAGATAATTCCGAGAAGGAGGGTAGGGAGTTTGGCTGTGAGAGGTCTGTGTAAGGCCACAACAGGGACCAGGTCTCCCAACACTAACACCAAGATACGGCATTGAGAGGGGATATCTCCGTAAAAGAACATCGAGTATGAAATAGAGCTAAACTGAGCGGGTATATCGTACAGACCAAGTCAAATCAAGCAACCGGAATCCCCCAAGGAGTGAATAATCCTGTCCTTTTACCCTCGCGCCTTGCCGCCAGACCAGAATCCCATGCGCCTGTATCCCGTCCTCTCGATCCCCATCCAGCCCAGTTCCAGAACCTAAAAAGTCGTGCCGTCATGATCATTACCCCAAATTCCAAGCCAGACCTACGCCAGCGTCCTCTCTTTCGACCCGTCGTCGTACTCCACACTCACAGTCGTCGTGGTCTCACACCGAATCGCCATGCCCATGACCTCCCCCTTTCCCATACCAAACCCTTTCAGCTCCTCCTCGCTCCCGTTGCCCTTCCCCAACGCCTTCAGCCTCCCGACCCTCGACCCCTTGATAACACCGCCGCCCCACCTCTCGCCCTTCCTCTTCTCGTCCTGCCCCCCATGGACAATGACCACGTTCCCGTACTTCCTCGCCGGCGGCGTCCTCATGAAGGCAAACGTGTCAATCCCGGTGTCCTGGCTCGGCGGGCCGTCCGCGAAAACGATCGCCCGCCGCGTGTAGCTGTACAGCGCCACGTCCATCCACCCGTTGCAGGCGATCATGCTCCCGGCGAAGCAAAAGTACGCAAGCGAGACCTCGTTGCCCGTCATGCTCGCCAGGCGGCCCGCTGCGAGGGGAACGGTGCAGACGAGGTAGATGAGCGGGTAGAGGAGGAAGGTCTGCTGGCGCGCCGAGTCCGGGATCGGCGGGAGCTCCTTGTTGAGGCTCGATGCCGTGGAGGACATGGAGCCCGCGAGGGAGGTTGGGCTTCCGGGGGGCTTGGCGGCGGCCCAGTTGGGGTCCGGGTTGGGGTAGTGCTTCATGCGCGAGTTGCTGCGCGTTATCGAGGGCGAGGGAGACGGAGGGGACGTCGAGGCGCGGCGTCGGGCGCGGCCGCCCTGGCGCTTGAGGCGGCGGAGGTGGAAGAAGATGACCGTGTAGATGGCGCAAGTTGCCGCGAGGGAGAGGAAGATCCAGAGGTAGTGGAGGTAGAGGCGCATGTCCCGGAACACGGGGTTCCACCAGCACTGCGATCGTCAGTCAGCATCCCAGCCTGAGCAGCACTCCCGTCTCTCTTCAGACTTACCCAGGCGCCGGTCCGCACGAACAACCCGCCAGCCTCCCTCCCGTTATCCGTCATAAGCACGGCCAGGAAGTTCACAAAGTAGACAAACCCCCACATGCTGCCCACCGCCCAGTAGAACGCCCACGAGGGTAGCCGGTACCCTCTCACCACGCCCAGGTACGTGTGCAAGGCGATGCCCGTGATAAAGATGGAGCTTGCCAGGTCACCGTTTGAGACGAACCACCCCTGCGTCCAGCACGTCGACGTGCCGCTCACCACGCCGTCCCTCACGATCCAGTCAAAGCTAAGCAGGAACGCCAGCGCCTGCTGCGTATCCGCCAGGAACAAGTTCAATATGAGGATCAAAAACTGGTTCGGCGGCTCTTTTCGTAAGCGCTCCCAGAAGGTATCATCCTGCGGGCTCTCCTCTGGTGCCGAAGACATGCTTAGAGGGCGAGAAGGGACGAGGAAGCCGTTGTGGTCGAAGGCCTCCGGAGATTCCGGGCGCGAAGGCGCCTTGGCCCGCCGCGGCTTGAGCGGCCGGATTTGCCACGAGACGAGCTTGTAGGTTAGGAAGACGAGAAGGGCGGCCGTCGTGATGAAGGAGAGGAGGCCGAAGGTGGCGACTGCGGCGAGGCCGTGGCGGAGGACGGACGGGAGGGGAGTGATGTCTGAGGAGTGGTCCTCCTCGAGGACGGCGGCATCCGTGGCGGCGTCCATGGCGGCGGCTCGGCCTTGAGTTGATTCGGGCTGGAGGAGAAAGGGTATCCCAGATCCCTTTTTGAATAGTGGATGAGCAGGTCGAGTCTATCGGCCGGAAATGAATAACACGGAAGTGAACATAGTGTCTCGGTGGTCCGGCAACGGCGTAGAACCTGCAACTCAGTCGTGTCCGGGCATCTTCGCGATCAGACGCAAGAACAACTCTAATCAGACGAACCTGGAGAAAAAGAAGAGACCGAGTGGAGAAGGTCCTTGATGTGCGAGATCGACCCTCTATTTACGAGACTCGCAGAAGAACTCGATGCGAGCTTAAAATTCTCCCCTGCATCCTCTCGTTTCAACAACACGCTCAGCGGCGGCCACCACCACCCACCGCCGCCGAGTTGTTCCATCGTCGTTCCAAGGCCAAATAGCCTGAGATCCGCGCCACACTTCCCCCATCATACCATCGCACCTCGGAGTAGTCCTCCCGCTTCCCGCGGTGGTTCGGTGGGCGGCGTTCGGACTTTATCCCGTTACAGGTGCGAATAGCCAGAATTCCGGTGAGGTCCCGCCATTGGCACGTCAGCGTCACAGCTTGTAGATCAGCTCGTGGCAAGGGACAAGTTCCAGGCGCGGGCTGTGCGCTGCAGGCGGTCCTGAAACGGGGGGCTCGGGGATTATCCGCCGCAGGGCTCGGGGCGATCTGGGATTAAGGTTCCGGGATGGTCCGCGTTCGGCAGCGGCCTATCGGGGAATTGCAGTAAATTGCAGGCTTTGGGGCTTTCCGGGTGCACGAGGCGTGGTCTGGGAATTGAATTGGACGTTGGCAGCAAAGGCGTGTGTAAGTCAGTCGCCCCCAACAACGATACCTCGACTCGCATCAGAACCACCCAGAAGTCGGAGCCAAATTCCTACTAGGACATCGCTTTAGATACTACCCACCTGTGACTGGGAAGGGAGCGGAACCTTTGTTCTGGGTCGGCCGAACATGTTCGTCCGGTCTGCTCTCAATACCACCACAGCCCGCTGTCGGACCCTGATCCTCCGACCATCACGAGTCCAACAAAGGGGGCAGGCCCAGATACGAAGGAATAAAATAAAACCCCCGACAAGGAGAGACGGCACGGGAGCGCTGAATCTGCACCGCCGACAACGAACCCGTTTGAAGCTGTCGATCTTCGTCCGATAGTCGCGGCCGTCCCGCCGCTGTCCCTCTCTCTGCTGTGCTGTTCATATGAACTGAATTCGTAGTCGCTGCCCGGCATACTGTCTTCTGATTACTCCAAATTCTGTCACATGATAGCATCACACTAGACCTTACTTTTCAATCCATATTCTCCTTAGACTTATCGGTGTAACGAAGTTATAGGTGGCGCCTGCCGAAACAATACTCATCCGGCGCGAATGCAACAGACGTTCATATTATTGATGTACGTAGTAAACTCTCAGGATAACCCCGCCACCACCAGAGCGAATCTCTTGATATTTCTACTGCTGCATAGTTGCATGACACGTTTTGCTGTCATCACGATTCCCGTAGAAAAGTGAAACCACCTCTTCAAGCGGCAATGGGATCGACTTCTGGCGCTCAACAGCCATTGACCACCCAAGCCCTGACGGGCGATCCATCGCAGCAAAAGACCGCGTCCCGGCCCGGCGATGAAGATGACCTTTCGACCCCTTCGATCACCTTTTCGACCACCAAGGATCTGTTCAAGGCAATTGCGGCTGTTCGACACGCTGGCGGAGATGCGCTACTCGTGGAAGGCGTTACATCTGAGATATTTGGCAGGATCCTCGACGCGCGATCTGAGAGCCAAAAGTTCACATTCTTCTTTTCCGAACCCCATCAACTCCTAATTGTTACCATCCCCTCCAGGCCACACGGGCACGCTGCCCTCGCGATTTCCCAGCACGTCTATATCAACATCTGGCATATGAACCTACAACGCGATATCATAAATACTGGGAGTGAGCTGTTTGGCTCCACACCTGGCCAGCAACCTAAGGGGCCGGGGGAGCCCGATGGATCGTGGACTCCAACGCTACCTAGCGGCGACTTGCCACCGTGGCCGTCGGTTGAGGTTGAGGTTGGGAAATCTCTCTCGATGGCACTTTTGAGGCTTAAAGCAACTCGGTGGTTGATCCAGTCGTCCTATGCCGTCAGGGTGGTGATTCTTGTGAAGACTGGACCACAGCAAGGGATGATCACCATCGAGAAATGGCGAGCGGTCGAATCGGAAGAGAGGCCTGGGGCTATGGCGACACGCGCGTCGGCGGCAGCCACCCGCGAGCCCGGCTGTGTTCAGACGGTTGGAATATCGAGGACGGGCCGTGGTGCGGGTGACATGGCTCGATTGGATCCCAATTCGTATACCGTGGTTAGAGGCCCACCCCGGTTGGCATTCTCTGAGTTGTCCCTTTGGGACCCTGAACCGGGCGAGTATGACATCATATTTGAAGACGAGGTGTTCCAAAATTTGGCTGTCAATGTGTCGCGAGAGCGGTGTGCGCGGTAGTGGAAGCTGATAGTAGGAGGAGACATTGTTAATAGATCATGAGGGATGGATGAATGGAGCTCCCTCCAAATGTTTTGCGGGCCACAAGTGCCATAAACAGATGGGCCAACCAAATGATTGCACCGTTGCCATTGGGCTTCGACTTTGACATTGATGCCATTTGAACCTTGCTGACCCACCCAGAACGCCTTACTTGTGGATCCCGCTTGTGCCGGGAACGTTGTGCTTTCTGACTGGGCAAATTGTCCACCCTGCAATTCGTCAGCGCACGTGGAGATCAGGAAGCTTTGCTGATTCGGAGCAGGATTGTCGAAGACGAAGCCGCAAGCCAAAGACTTCGAGCCCTTTATGTACCCTCCCGACTAAATCCTTTTACCTTGACGTCTGTCCAAGCATTGTACTGTCGTCCACCGACAGGAAGGGCCGGACGTCCACGCCTCTCTCGTCCATCGCGCAGAGACATCCGCTTACTCTGCTTGGCGTCTCCACTCGCCCATCCGAGAATCCCGCCGTCGTTCCTCCCGGCCAACCTCTGTTCGACACCACTCCCTCCCGCGAGGCGCAGACACCATACGGCATCACGGACACCATCTTGACAGCCACGACACGCAGTAGCACCGCCTGCACTGGCGCCAGCACGCTGTTGACGAAGCAGAAGACGATGGCGCGACAGCTCCCCGCGCCGGGCCTCCGGCTCTTGCTGGTGGCCGCGGCCTTGCACGGCACGCGTGCACACGAGCATCACGGGGAGGGCATACCGGAGGGACACACCACCTCGTCAGATTCCATTGTACGCGCCGAGTCCCTCTAAAACATCTCTGTTTACGTCTGACGCGCTGACCCCGCCAGGACACGGTATTATGGATTCACATCTTCCTGCAAATGCTCGCCTTTGGCGTTCTCTATCCCGTTGGCATGGTCCTAGGAGTAAGAAACCCCCTTGCACCATGTCTACAATGTCCCACAGTCCAGCTAACCCTTCCCAAGCTAGTCAAGAGCCGCTGGCACGTCCCCGTCCAAGTCCTCTCGACCGCCCTTGCCATCCTGGGCTACTTCCTCGGCCACATGCACGGCGGCCGCCAGTTCCGTCCCAATAACGCCCACGCCGGCTTCGCGACCCCCCTCATCCTCATCCTCGCCGCCCAGGTCGCCATAGGTATCTACCTCAAGCTCCACCTTGAGAAGGGCCTCAACGCGCGCATCCGCCGCATCGTGAAGCCCATACACTCATTCCTCGGCAAGGCCTTCCCCGTGCTCTCCTGGACGCAGCTCGTCTTGGGCGGGATTACGGCGCTCGGTTTCTGCCAGGAGAACCATCTAGGCCAATGCGTGGCGCACTTTATAATGGGTGGAGCGTTCGTGGCGTACGGAATCGTCCTGACGATCGTCCTCGTCGCGGGCCAGGTGTGGGTGCAGAGGTCGGGCAGGTCGCAGGAGTTTTACGACAGCGCGGTGATTGCGGCGTGGGGCTGTGTCAACACGTTTACGGAGCATAGGTGGGGGGAGGACTGGAGGGGGAACGACTGGCAGCACACTACGATGGGGGTGGTGTGGTGGTGCGCGGGCCTGGCGGGGATTTGGCTCAGCCGGGACGCCGAGGGGCGGCCAAAGAGGAACTTTGTGCCTGGGTTTGTGCTGCTGCTTACGGGGTGGGGGATGTCGGCGCACCCGCAGTCGCTGGAGGCTAGCGCCGGGGTACATGCCATGTTCGGATACACCTTGATGGCGGCGGGCGTCTCGCGCATTGTCGAGATCGCCTTTGTGCTACGTGACTCGATGGGCCTGTCCGGGGACGGCAGGAAGATCAACAGCTTCCAGTACATCCCCGTCTTTGTGAGTCTCCCTGACGGAAGTTGCGCCCTAGCCAGCGACAAACTAACACCGCGCAGCTCCTCTACGCCTCGGGATTTCTCTTCATGGGCGCAACGGACGAGCAGATGGAGCTCATCGCCGGCTCGCCCATGGACCACGTCTCTTACATCCTCATCCTCTACTCCTTCGCCTTCCTCATGTTCCTCTTCGCGCACATGCTCATCCACCTGTACGACCGGAGCACCAGTACTGAGTCGGAGGGTGTGATCCCCGATGCGCGGGAAGAGGACCAGCTGCGGGACGCGGAGGAGTTTGAGCTTGATGGGCTGGTGAGCGACGACGATGATGAGGGGAGGAGGTCGAAGGAGGTGGCGCGGGGTGGGGTTGAGAGTGGGAGTAGCAGCGAGGCTGCGCGGCGGGGGGAGTACGGCGTGTGAAGTGAGTCCTGTGAAGGTCTAAGGCATATGAGTGAGTGTAAGAGTTTGGATGCGCAGAGGTTGTAGCTTAGATGCGTGGAGTTTGGCATTTTGGATGATGACTTATGGGGGGATGGAACACTAGACATTGTATATAGAACACCCCAAATAAGACTTGCAATGTATAATGTGAACATGGTGTTGTTCTTGTTTACCCGGCTCAGCTCGCACTTATGCGCCCGACGGGTTGAGAGCTGTGGATGCGTCTTCACTAGGGAAAAGGCCGTGGTGGGGCCAGGATTCGGCGCAACACTGGGTCCTTATCTTATCTTATCGTAGCAGCCCCTCCAAAAATTTTGTGCTGCCACCGCTCGCCGTCCCGCAAAGAAAGCCTCGACTCCAGACGGCACCACGACAACCACCTCTTCAAACGAGATCAATCCACCCGCTTTCCCGAACCCGCCGCTGAGAAACAGTATCCCCTCCCAATCCAGCGCACTTCCACCCGAGGATACCTCGCACCGCCCAACATGGTCAACGTCTCCAACCCCAACACCAAGTGCCGCCTAGCCCGCCTCACCGGCGCTGCCAACGTCAAGAAGGTCCAGAAGAAGCGCGCCGCGCAGCCCAAGGGCCGCGAAGCGCGGGCGGATACGACTAGGGGTGCTAGGGCGGGCCTCCTGCCGACGAGCGGGCCCAGGGCGGCGTTGAGCAAGAAGAAGGCGAAGAAGCTGGAGAAGAGGATGGCGTACGCGCTGAGGAGGAAGATGGAGGAGGAGGGCGAGGTTGAGATGAAGGGTGAGTTTGTCTCCGTGTCCAGCGGCCCGACGAAGGAGTAGGAGGCCGTCGATTGGTTGGACGATGGTCGCTAACAGGGTTTAGAAGCTGAGGTTGTTGAGGAGAAGAAGGATAAGGAGGAGATGGAGGTTGAGGAGGAGATTGCCTGAAGAGGGTAGGGTTCGGTACTGCAAGATCACCTAGGTGTTTGGCGTTTTGGAGTAGTGAAGTCGAGGTAAGCCAGCCCCCGTCCCATACCTGGCCCCGTTTACTAACCATGCGACAGGCATAGACGTACACAATCTTCTAGAAGCGTGGATTCAATGTGAAATGATTACCTCTCGCACAGCGCACTGTTCTACCGAAATTCCCATTCTTACTTTTCGCCCGTGTTACAGTCGAACGGACGGGGATGTAGGCCGGTTGGCCGCACCTCCGACGGATCAAGAAGATGGCGGGGAGGCCAGAGACGGCAAGAGTGAGCTCTTAACCGGGAAACCAAACGCCCTTGGGCGCCCGTTCAAGCAAAAAATGCACATTCCCCATGGGAGCATGCCTCGTCGAGTGGAACAAGCAGTCACCGTCGTTCCAGTGTAGAGCGCGTGCTCTGCTCGTGCTACGCGGCCGCCCCCCCCTAAGGCCATGACACAGGGTAGCCCTGGCGGCACCGGACCAGCTCCCCATAGCGGGGGGTGGAGGGCTTACTGGATGTCCCTGGCAGGAGCCTCCTCGAATACACGCGACGGTGCGCACACTTGTGTGTGAGGCTACATGCGTGAGGCTTCCCAGTTCGGAGGCGGGCACTAGGCAAGGCTAGTAGGATGGGGCGCGCCGGCGGGAAGAACGGGCCGAGGCATTCGCAACTACCCTAACGGTTCATTTTCGGTGACGTCGTGAGAGAATGTGGATGTGGCCTGTTCGGTTCATGACGGACCTACGGGACGCAAACGTGCAGGACCGCCTGGGTGCGCCTCCCGCGGCCGGCGACAATTGACGAAGGTATGGGCGTGGGCCCTCTCCAGCTCACACAGCTTGCCGAGGTCAGGAAAGTCTCTCTCCCTCAGGACGGTCGGAGGGGCGACGCCCTTGTTTGTTATTGCCTGAGCCTTCTACAGGCCACCCATAGCTGAGATAGAGACACCGACATTTCCCCGTCTGAGACACCCGTTTCGTCCAATCGACGAGAACCCATCGGCCCACCGCATCTCAAACCTTCTGAAGACCCTCGTGATCCAGACCCTTGCAGCATTACCAGACCTCGAGCCTCGATAAGGCGACCCGTCTCGAGTGGTGCGAGGCTTTACACAAAACGGAGCCGGGGGCAGTCCGGTTCCGAGGTGCAGGAGACGGCGGGTAGCCGCATGGAAGGGGGCTGTGGGCATGCTTCGTGTTCGCAGCGAGGCGCCCTAGCCTGCACTGTACCATCACAGTGCCGTGCTCCTGCTGGACATTTGATGGAGGCGCCGGATAGGACGGCGAACTCGTTTGGCAACTTAGGGGGAGTACTGTACCAACAGCTGAGCGAAACACGCAACTCAAGCACATAGCTACAGTGCTCCATAGGATCCCTCCCTTCTCTATTTAGCACGGTGGGCGCGGATGGAGAAGTTGTCTCTGATGCTGACGTCAGGGCCTCCACAGAGCCCAGGCCACCACCGAATCCACCGCGCAGGTTGCACACGGACGGAAGCCCGCCACAGCACCACATGGGCAACAGACACATCAACGTGCATGCATCAGTCTCTCTTCTTGTCGAAATCAGCAGTCTGCCCGGAAGCGGGGGATCCCCTCGCCCGTCACTCATTACAAAAGAGAGTTCGTTTCGGCTCCCACAATTGGCGCTTTGTTCCCGCGCCCGCAAGCCATGGCACTCGCTTCTCCACCGCGCGTGTTAGTGGGAGGTTCTGCGGCTGGACACTGCCACAGTTCGGCTCCGCTGCGGGTATCACTGGTTCGTACGAGTAACACGCAGCGAAGGACAGAGTACAATGCAATTACTGGGGTTGCACTCCTTTCCGAGAGGTGCGGCATGTGGCCTTCGCGGTCGCTCGCTGGTCGCGCGCCCAGGCGCCGTCTCGAGGATGCGCAGCGCGATTGGGACGGACTTGGACAGGCGCAGCCAATCGCGGGGCAGAAGCGGCCGCTCGCAAGAGTCGCCGCTGCCGAGCACGCCTTCCCCATGCGGGATCGACTCCCCCTTAACCAGGGTCGCTCCTGTCATGTTTTTCTCCGTTCCCCCTAACAAAGGGGAAGGAGGGGCCGAGTATCCCCGTGTGACGGCGCAAGTACCCGGCCGCTGTTTATTATTCGCGGAGAGACAAGTTCGTGCGTGGACCCGATACTCTGGCTCCCGCCGCTCGGTACTTGAGAGCATGTACTCCACATTAGCACGCTCCTCGTTCGTTCCTCTCGTTAATACTTAGATCTTGGCCCCGGCCGTCCCCTTTTGAACTGAGCGTCCCCTTCCCTTCCCGTGCGGAGCTGTGCGACGACGAGGCGTTCTGGTCGATTTCTCGCGTCGCCTTGCCCAAGCCCTCCATCCGACAACGCTGTGCCCTGCTTTGTTTTGACTCAGGCCCTGTCCCTGTCCGCGGGCCCAGATGCGGGCGGAGGCATCGCAAGACATTCTCCACCGTTCGCGAGACAAGCGTCAACAAGCCCCGGAAACCACTCTGAGGCTCTCTCTCACGCCCCAGCGCACATGCCGAGCGCTCTTCTTCGCCGAACTGAACCTTAAATTCCCAACTTACGACCTCTCGCGCCTTGCAAAGTCCCCGTTAGCCCCGTGGGTCACCAAGTTCCACTGCGTCATTCCCTCCTCGCGTGTCCTGAAATACAGACCCTCGTGGCTTTTCCCTCGCGTTGTGCTTCCCACCTTTTCGAACTTTCTCAGCCCCTTGCACGAAAATCAGACGAGGAAACTGTTCGATTCGCCAGCCTAGTTGCACCGTACCACCGAGCATTCGGCCAGAGCCTTTGAGGGCTTAGCGTGGTCACTTGTAAGAGTGGCGGCCTTCACTGCCACCATCCTGTCACCCTGTCATCCAGGATCTCGACACCACCGGGGGGATCCAACTGAGCAGTCTTAAGCCGACATTCCTTCCGAGCTCACGGGGCGCACCTTGGGAAGATGGGGCTCTTTACGAGCAAGAAGCGGAAGAAGCCGGCGAGCCCCGAGCGCTCCTGTCCATCTCGTCCCCAGGCCCCTCCTCGCGCAAACACAGGCTCACATCCCAGTTCACCTCCCCGGCATCGTCCGCAAAACCATCACCAACACTCACACTCGCCGCCCCACCAACTTCCGCTAGGACAGGCCCCATGCTGGCCTCATGACCAGCAGCTCCAGTGCAGCTCCGCCATGGCTGCCCAGCCCGCTGGTTATCTCCCGCTGCCGCCGGACTGGACGCCTCCCTCCCAGTTGCCACTCGGCCAGGCCCCGCCATCGTACAACAACAGCCAGCAGCGCCAGTGCCCGCCTATCGTGGTGAATCAGTACTACCTCCACCCCCCGCCCGCCCCCCGCACTATCACCACGAGCAAGTCCACGGGGGCCCTAAACAAGCTGGGCGACTCGGTCGTCAACATCACCAACGACGTCGTCACGGATGTCATCCCCCAGATCTACGACGATAGCCTGACGGCATGGCAGACGTATGGGACGCAGATGGTGAACCAGACGGCGGCCATGATGGATCAGATCTCCGGCCGGCTCAACCACATCATGACCATGATCGACGTGGACAAGATTTCTGGCCACGAGCGGGATCTCTTCACGTACCGGCCGCCGCTAGGCCATACGGGTCAGCAGGTCTCGCGTCCTCCGGATAGGGATAGGGATAGGGATAGGGACAGGGCGCCGGCCCACAAGGCAAGGAAGGGCGACAAGAACCCGAAGTCGACAGCCGCAGTTGCGGTTGCGGTGGCATCCGGTGGCTATTTCACCAAGGTTGACTTGTACTCGAACTCGAGGCTCCCTCGGGACCTCTCTCCTCTGAAACTGTAAGTCTTGTGTGTGAAACCCGGCTAGGCTGCGATGTGGGTTACTCACAGTTCTTCAAAGGTACGTTTCAACATGGCCGCTCATATGTGCGGCGGCCAGCTACTCGGAGAGGGTCTATGCCGCGCCCAAAGGCGCCGAGAAAGACACGCATGTCAGCGCCAACTGGAGGGGAGGAACACGGGCCATGGTGATCAAGTCCGTGCCGATGGACGACAAGAGCGTCATTGTGTTTGCGATCCGCGGGACGGCGACATTTATGGACTGGGCGGTGAACTTGAACATGGAGCCGTCTTCTCCTGTTGGTTTCTTGGTGAGTGCAACGGCCCTTCTTGGGATCCATGAGTCTAACAAGTGTAGGACGACCCGGGGAATCTTTGCCACACCGGGTTCCTCTCCTCGGCGAGGAGCATGGTGAAACCTGTTGCAGCGCGACTCCGCCAGCTGCTCAAGGATAATCCCGGCCGAAAAGACTACTCGCTCCTTATCACCGGTCACAGCGCTGGAGGCGCCGTCGCGGCTCTTTTGTACTCACATATGCATTCATCTTCGAAGAAGGCACAGTCGGAGCTCAGCCTACTGGCAGGGGCGTTTAAGCGGATCCACTGCATCACGTTCGGCTCGCCGCCCGTCTCGCTCCTTCCCCTAGCGAAGCCCGACACGTCGAGGCTCCGGAAGAGCGTCTTCATGGCGTTCATCAACGAGGGAGACCCCGTGGCGAGGGCGGACAAGGCGTACGTCAAGTCGCTGATCGAGCTCCTCGCGGCACCCGACCCGAAGGCGAAGTCAACCCCCGACAAGGTCGTTCGGAAAGAAAAGTCCAAGTTGACCCTCTCGTCGAAGAAGACCCTCCTGGCCTCGAAGTCGACCAACGCCCTATCAAAATCCGAGGCGCGGGCCCCATCATGGAGGGTGCCGAACTGCACGCTCAGCCTCGCCGGGCGGGTTGTGGTGCTGAGGTCGCGGGAGCCGAGGAAGGGCGGGGACAAGAGGACGCTGGAGGAGAGGATGAAGGAGGGAGTGGTGGCTCACACGGCGGTGGATGGGGATGTGAGGGGGGTTATCTGGGGAGATCCAATGTGCCATGTTATGAAGTTCTATTCACGGAGGGTGGAGGCGTTGGCTGTTGAGGCGATTACGGCCAGGAGGTAGGGAGGCAGGAGGCGTGGGAGCAATAGGAAGGATTTGGTGAAAGGGGGGAGTGTGAGAGTGATGGGTGGGCGTATGATACCATGAGATCGACGATACGTAATGTCTATGATACCAGATAATGTTCAACCGGCAGACTGGTCTGTCTTTGGATTTCAAACACTTCAGACCTCGGTTTACAAGTCTTGCTGCGTGATAGGGATTGCAGAAACGAATCCAGTAACGTGAACGACGGCCATGGCGAGGGCTTGTGCTCGCGGTGCCTTGCGACTTGTGCCAAATGGCTCCTCTCTGACAAGTGGATCTCTGGCAGTTGAGGCAAGAGACCTCTATGCCTGTCCCCGTCCCTGCCATCGTCTGCCGCTTTACGCCCCACCCTACCGATACCAGAGATTTACGAATGTTGCGAGGATATGGTGCAGTGTACCAAAGCTATCCATTCACCATGACTATCTCAGACTCTGCCCTGCTCTGGGCAAGTCCCGTTTCACCTCCCGCCTATGGAAAGCAGCAGGGCCATGACATGACAGCAACCGCAGGGGGAAAAAAAGCCCCGAGAAATACGGCCGGGAATGGCAGCGCAAAGCGGAAAACCGGCCGAGTGGCTCGGCTATACCCGGTACCAAAAAGACCAGCCAGGGCAAAGCGCTCATTAATCAAGAAATCGGAACGGCGGCATTACGTACCACTGTACCTGGAACGAAAAGCAATCACCGATCGCTTCGGACTGGGCAATGATCAGCTAATCTCGGGAGTGGCTTCCACCCAACCTGCGGGCGCTCTTCCCCGGATTTCTCCCCTTGTATGTACAAACATACATTCCCTGCCCGGTCTGCACGTCATGGATTCGCCCCGCTTTGGGCGATCTTCCGCCTCCCCTTTTTATTTTTGGTGCCAGCTGAAATTATTCCGAAGCGGCCCTCGTCTCTTAATCTCGGCTGAGTGGAAAGGGATGGGAGAGGCGAGGAGCATTGGTTTGGAAGCGGGATTTGGTGAAGGAGCAATCATCTGGCCATGGCCAGTGCGATACGACGTATTTCTGGGTGCGAGTGGGCCGATGCAGAGGCCAGGGGCAGTTTTAGTGGGGAATGTGGGCGCTGTTCGGCGCCAGCAAGTTCCCGAGTTTCGGCAGGGGTGTGTGTGCTGCGAGGTACCTCGCCCGTACATCGGACCGCCACTTACACACACCGTTTCATGAACACAGGGAGCCCTTGGAAGCGGCGCTTCGGCGGGAATCCAGCAGGACGCGAGGGACACATTCATGGGATAACTGAATAATGGTGAGAATAGAGATTCTGGCCATTATTACTATTAAGGTCGCGAGGCAGAGCCTCACCGCCACCACTGCACCAACAGAAGCGAATACCAATACATGTGTTTTTCCTCCTGCAACCACCCCATTCATATCCCATCATACATTCCGCGTGCCCAGAAGCCTAGTGCCCAACTTCCAACCTCGTTCCGCTGCAGGGGACAAGGCCGTGTCGTCAATGGCGAGGTAGCTTAGAGGGCGAAGGCGAAGAGGGCGGCGAGGAGGCCACCAACGGGGGCGAGCGCGCCGGCAGCACCCTGGGGAGGGTCAATGGGCGCGGTGCCGTCGTCCGAGCCATCGTCGGAAGGCTGGGGCTCGGAGGGCTCCTCGCCGGAAGGAGTGGGCTCCTCCTCGCCACCGTCGGTGGGCTCGGCGGGCTCCTCACCGTCATCGGTGGGCTCGGCGGGCTCCTCACCATCATCGGTGGGCTCGGCGGGCTCCTCACCACCATCGGTGGGCTCGGCGGGCTCCTCGTCGTCACCGCCGTCCTCGGGGAGGTTGGCGCAGTACGCCTTGACCTCCTCAACAACCTTGACTGTGCTTTGTTAGGATCTTGATCATCAAGTAGGATGGAGAGTGGGCGACGAGGTAGATGAGACGGGGAAAGGGGAGGACATACGGGCCTCAGCAGCGCCGCCGCAGGCCTCGATCACACACGAGGTGGCGCCACCCTGGATGGTCTCCATGTTCTCGCAGGCGCAGGCCTCATCGCCGGCCTCGCACAGGCCGCTCTCGGCAATGGCGTCCTCGATGCAGGGCTGGGCCTTGCCGTCGCAGGCGTCGATCTTCTGCGCGGTGGCAGCGGCCGCGAGGGCGAGGATGGCAACGGAGTACTTCATCTTTGCGGTTGTGGTGTTTTGAGAAAACGACGGATAGGTGTTGGCTTCTGTGAAAAACGAGTGTTGACAGCGAGTGATGGTGTTGAGGATGGGGTGAAGGAGGGGAAAAAAGTCTGGGCAAGTGGTGGGAACTGGGGGCTTTTATAAACGATGGGATGAGGAGCAATGGGAATGGTATGAGTGGGCATCGATGTGAGGCATGGATCTGCGGGGGGTACGCTGCTGCTTCCACACGCGCACACACACACACACATACACACGCCCCCCTGTCCATGGTACGGGGTGGCGGCCGGTCCTTCTCCCCTGGCTCTGGTCAAGGAGGGCCGAATGGGCCATGGCCGCGCTGGTACTGTACGGTGTACCTGTGAGCGAGCACGGGGAACCGCTTGGCTTCCGGGGAGCATGAAGGAGGCATGCTAATCTCGGACGGGGTAGTATTGGACATTCGTTCCCTTGCCTCATGTGGGCTAAACCGCCACCAGGAATGCGGGTGTTGCTGGCGTCTGCTCGTGCTCCACCTTCACATGTGGGTCGTGAGCATCACAGGCTCCCCGAGGTCTGCATGCCCCCGGTCCGAGAAAAGAGGCGCTGCGTTTTACACACCCTCATCCAGGCCCATGCCCGGAGCTTCCCTGCCATTCCGACACAGAGTGGGCTTCGTATGTGAGAGGAGGCCGGAACGTGGGCGGAGGGTGGTGTGGAGAGCGAATGGAGTCCGAGTACACAGGCGGTACTCAGGCCCCACCGGTCCGCCATACGAGGCGTATTGTATGCACCATGTCCCAAGGAGGCAGCTCCAAAACCTGCAGCGTGTCCGATGGGGCCTCGATTCCCGGTCGACGTCGGCCAGGAAACAAGGGCGGAAGTGGCCGCGATTAACATGGAACGCCGTCGAACCGGGGAGCGGTCATGGATTGACGGAGCAGCCGTCCCGCAACCTCTCGCTTAGCTGGGGCGTGTGGAGCTCTCCAGCTCCCCGGCAGCTGTGATTACTCGACAGAAGGCCCCAAGTGGGACCCAATCGAGGGGATTCGCGCCGGTGCTCTGTCCTTTGATTTCCCCGGATTGGAGATTGGTCGGTACGCGTCCACCCCGCCGAGCTGCCAGATCGGGGGACCGGCCGACATGAGGGATCATGCGGAGGGCTGAAAGGGAATAGGTCGACGCGGTAAGTGGACAAACGATGCACGTGGGCGCGGAGCACATAGCCCGGCGTTTTGTGCTGCCAGCTTTATGCGCGCGTCGTTGGAGGCGTCGATCGGCCGGCAAGATCCGCGATTGTCCTTCACGATGGAATGACTCTGTTCTGTGGCCCTCCCCACCAGGCCTCCAGTCCTCATCTCCCCCGGACCCGAAATACGGCGTACTCGGGAGAAAACGAGCGAGCGACAATGCCCATCCCCTCCCCGGACTGGGCGGCGAATGATCGACGCTGGCTCCAGGGTCGAGGACAGAGGCCCCGTCGTGAGGAGGAGGAAGAGCCAGGGCCAGGGACAGAGCGCCTCTGCGGGGCGGGCCAATCCCCAGTCGCGTCGCCCCCAATAGTGCAGACAAGCGCAGTGGCCGACCCGTCGCTGAGCAAGAAGGATTCTGGGGTGGGCGGCGCTACTGCAAGATCGATCGGGGGCGAATGCCGGATTGGTCCATCTCCCCCGAGCAGTCATCGTATCCGGAACCGCTCCACCGTCCCATTCGCCACTCGTCCAGCCTCCTTCCAGCGCTGTTGGATGCAACCACCACCCCCCCTCCTGCCTTCTGACCTGCAGCTATTGGGCTGGAACCCAGAAGGGGGAAGGCGCCCTCCTTCTCGGCGCGCCGAGGTGAAGAGAGAAGCTTGGAAGCATGTGATGATGTCAGGCACGCCAGGAACGCGCGCCTGCCAGCCCACCCTCTCCTTCCCGGTTTTCGGCCGCCCTGACGTACTGAGCACCCAGTCGCCCCTGGCTCCCCGAGCTGGCTTGCTTGCGGGGATGGGGCAAGAGCGGATCCCAGGCAGGAGCCACCATCCCCAGCCGAATTCCCCGTTCCCCCGCAAGTCTACCAAGTAGACGTGGAGGAGATCATCAATCAGAGATACGAGTACGTGGACCTGACATGCCGACACGAAGGTGGATAATCTCGGGCCCATCCCCCGTTTCGGGACCCACACAATTCAATTGCTCTTTAGCTCGGACCTAATATCGTTCATGGAAATTAGAAAGGCTGATCCCCGCGTTGGCAGCGTTCTATGGAGGAGCGTTGCGGCCGTCGCCGATCTTCATCGCCGGGATGCGGGAGCAGCTTTCCTGGGTGGCATGGATGCCATGAGGAGAATCGGGTTCGAGAAGCCGAGAGACTCTATCATTTCGCCGTCGCAATATCCGACATACACACCCACTCGTTCTATGGTCTGCATCACGGTTGGATGGCCCTGGCATTGGCGCCGAAAGCTTAACGTCCTGGCCGCCAATGGCGCGAGCTACCAGCTCCAGCTCAACTTCACAAGTACGAGCATGCGCTACTCTACGACGCTGGGGTCAAGATGCGGGGGGGATGAGGCGCCGCCTGTGATACCCACCTTCTACCTGGTGGCAAAAGGCCCGCTTGTTCCGGGGAGTCACACCCTGCCACTCCGACACACTACCGAGTATGGGGTCGTGGCAGGATTCCTGGTTCACCAGCGTCAGCGCGGAGAAATCGGAACAGCCAGCATGGGTATCACGCACGTGTAAGTACCTGGGGCCGTTCGATGGCATGGGCCGAGGCCGGTTGGGCAGGAAATGAGGCCCTTGTTCTGGGCCTGGCTTCAAGAGCTTGGTGGGCTTGCCAAGCGTGATCGACTTGTCGTTAGCGACGGGGCACCGCCACTGGTGTTCCTGCCTCGACTGCCGCAATGGTGGAAAGCTCCGCACAACTTCCCGAGACCGAGTCCTTCCAGGCTAGTTTCACCCTTCTTCGGGCGGGAGTCGAGGGACCAATTGTGGTGGACGGTGCACATCGAGGCTCGTCTTGGGACTGACGCCTGTATTGAGAGTTACATGCCGCTGAACCAAGACCGACTTCATCTTGCTGCAGGCACCCGAGATACGCATAGAGATCGGCCAGTGGCTGGCTCACTGCCTTGGCGATGGTACAGTTCCTCTTTCAAGCCTCTCTCCACGTTAGCTGGTGCCCGTCATGCGAGTCTCCTGAGCTCGCATTCCTCCTCGGATTCCCCCATAGCATACGGCCCCTCGCTCGCGCTTGTGGGACAAACACTGTCCACATATGTGTCAATGAATCAGGGGGTGAATGCTTGGCAATCCATGTTAATCTCGGGTTGAGGTCACAACACTCAGGACAGTAACGCAGGAAATCGAAAACGGACGCCGCCTTGTCGGTCTCTCCTGGCTTTCACGTGTGCATATCTATGCCAAGGCCTCGGAAGGAGCGTCGCCAGTCATACTTACAACGCCCCCTGATTTTGAGCGTTGGGTGGGGATTATCGACATGTGAGTTTAACGACCAGGGAGAGGAAGCCGGCGTAAGGTTACCATGGGCAGTGGTAGCTGCCATTGTAGAAGAGGAGGTATGGTTCTTGACGGTGGTCTTTCCTAGTTCGCCTTGCCCGCCCTATTTACCGAGTAGTGACTAGGTTGTGGAGCGGCGAGAGCTTGACTGGCTAGAGTAAGGTGCCCGGGAAATGCGAGCTCACTGCCAAAGAGCATGGAAAAGAGATCTGGGTGTCCCGAGCGCCGCAGCATTCAGTCCCTTCTCTCCTCTTCACCTGATGCCGATATCCTCTATGGAGGATCTCCCCAAGACGTGGCGATTCTTCACCGCGAGCTTCAGTTAAAGCTGCAGCTATCTCGATGGAACCGCCTTCACGTCGAACCCATATATTGGCCCCAGAACATCGTCCAACTCGGAGACACATGCCATCTCAAGCCTCGACTTGACTCTCGACGCGATCAGAGAGTTATCAGCATGGCTCATATGAGGTATTTCAACGGCATGGCTCCCTTGGTACACTCAATGAGTGATTTGTCACTACCATCCAGAACCCACGGCCCTCCAAAGGGGGTCGGGATGGCAGAGGAACTGGTAGCTCTTGGTTCGACACCCTCCAGGTTAGGACCGAGCCCATGGTGGCGAGCCCCCCCGCCGCGGAGCGGGTCACATCGGGAGCTCGCCAGGGGCGCAGTTACTAGAAGGTACGTTTTTTCGAGGCTACTGTCCAAGTGTACGCGGCAGGAAACCACCCCGATGCTATACGGCGCAGGAACCGATCCATTGGTTCTGACGAACACAGGGGAGCTCAGTCTCAGGCGCTGGAAGCTTCTCCACGTCCGTCGACGCCCGGCTAACAAACTCCCCTGAGCCGGTTCGAGTCCCTGAACGGACAACCACCTCGCGACTCCAGCGCTTCCCATCATGGACACGGACGAATACATGTCTCCTCGTTGAAGGCAATCCCGTATGGCCGCTCCAGGTCACAGACACCCGACTCCCCTAGCGGGATGCTAGTTGGGACAACCGCGAGAACGGAAGATGCAAGACTCTACCATCTCCTGCCGCGGTGGGACGGCTCTTGTTAAGGCGGGCGCTGTGATGGCTACCTACTCCAAGTTGCATGAGCAAGGGATTTACCACTCGCCATCTCAAGTTGTTGCAGATACCAGGGGACCAAGGCCTTGACACCGATGGTGTTGTCTCGTACCTCTGCGTTTGTGTCAAGTACGATGTCACCGTCATCTACATCGTTTTCTGCGGCAGCTCCAGTCGCTCCAAAGTCTGCGTGTGCTGGGAGACATTAACCACGACCTGAGACGTTCGTGGCTATTCACCGGAGTGGTGCATGTCCGTGGGAAACAGCGGTCTCGCCTTGAATGGTGCCAGCAATACTCTGCCACTACCCTAAGGGTTCGCGCTTGGGGCGTCTTAATCCGTTTAATCCGTTCAAATGAGGGATATCAAACGAGGCCTAAGGCATCTGAAAAGAGGAGCGGGCGAAAAGCGTGGAGCGAAGAGGGTGAATGTTGAAGCCCTGGGTGGGCGCGAGTTGCTCTGCCTTTAAGCTACCGAGTGGCACTGATCTCCGTTCTCCCAATTGCCCCCCACACGGGGATCCCTAAGTCCAGGGCGAATGGCTTGCGTGCCTGCGTTGGCAGATCTCCTCGGTTACGATGTCGCACGACAGTACGCCCCCCGAACCCGGTCAAGCCCAGTCACGATCAAGCAAACGCCCAGGCACGATAGGCGACCAGTAGTACACGTGGATCATGTGGAGGACAAGCCATAAGGGGTCGCCACGGAATACGGCCCGCTTCCGTTTACGTAGGCGTTGAAAAGCGTTCTGATCAACGGCCGGAGTCGCTGGCCATGGCCCTGCCCCGCCGGGCAGGGTTCTCAATCCCCTGGCCTGGGGCCAACTCCCACGGCTGCCAGAGGTGCATGGTGATGGCCTTTCCATAACGCCTGCCCTGCCTCGCCATAGTCTTGCCGACAACTGTGGTGCACCCACAGGAGGAACAGGAAACCCTGGGGGTAGTAGTGTACGGATTGGATCTGCCCCACGCCCAATGCCCGTGGGCATCGCAGGTCGCGTAGCCCACAGCCGTGAAGGCGAGTAGGTTGGTTCATAAGCGCGGGTCAAAGTTGGTGGCCATGGACCCGGTCGCGACGAGCTGCTCATTCAGAGATATAGCCCTGGGGGGGTTCTCTGGTGGTTGCACATGGAGTCCTCTCATCAAGCTGCGCTACAATCGGGTGTACAGCAGTCTCTCCCGATCGGGTCGCCCTGTCCAACTCGTGCCGCGACGGGACACAACATGGCGAGGGCCAGCCCGTTGGCGCTGAGGCAAGCTGGTCTATCAGTAGGCCGCAAGACGTCCAATACAAGTCATAGGGTCGCAACTGCGGCCTCTTCGGGCTGACGTCGTGTAGTTGGCTAAGAGAGTGCCCGGCGCATGACTCAGTGAGCGAGGGACCAGAACAGGTACACGTATGGAAGAGGTAAGAATGCACAGACTTGTCCTCTGCGGGTGACCGCCGGCAGCGTCAGCACCATGGACCCATTTAATATGGAGCCTTCGCCTTGCTTTCTTGCTTTGGCAGCGCGGGGAGCTGCCACAAACAGGGCGTTGCCGTGGCAACCAGCAACCGCCGACAAACACGCCCGCACCTCAAAACGGTCGCTACCCAATATCACCCTCTTAAGCGACATCGAATTCCCCCCACATCGTGCTATTTTTCTCAACCAAGTCGCAATCATACTCGGCAGTACCTCGTGGTCTTTTTTTGAGACACGTGCATCGCGACCTTTTCGCGGCATCATCGCCCTTCAGCCTCGAAGATGCCGCCAACACAGCAGCAACCGTTTTTGGACTTTGCGCAAGACGACAGCAGGTTCCACTCCGAGCCATTCGACCCGAAAGCCGTGACGCGCGCCAGCTGGGAGCCGAAGCCCAGGAAGAAGGTGAAGAAGGATGGGCCTCTCCTGTCCTTCAACCGCCATCCTGAGTGCGTTGCCCTGACTAGATCCGACGAAGCCTTCGGTAGACTCTCGCTAACCCTCTATGTTCTCGATACCTTCTAGTGCCCAAGCCCCTCTGTCTTACCGGAACGGTAACTACAAAGTCATGAGCGCCCGCGCGAAGCAGTGGATCGTCTGGATCCGTTGGGCCCTGCTGGGTTTGAGGGTTATCCAGCTTGTTGCCGCGCTTGGGGTGCTGGTCCTCATGATCCTCATCACCGACGTCCACGAGCAGACCTCGTGGCTCCTCAGGATTCTAGTAAGTTCCCGAGATCTAGGGAGCTCTTGTTAAACGCAAGATACTGACCGAGTCTTAGTCCGGGATCGCCGCCGTCCATTGCGCCTATGGCCTCTACCACCTCTCCCGCCCGGCCGGTGCCCGCACTCCCTCCTCTTCGTCCGCCTACCACTTCTTCGCCGCTATGTGCGACTTGTGCGTCTTGCCGATCTATGCCTACGGAGCCGTCGCGGCCCAGAACAGCGGAGCAGAGTGGTCGACCCTCCTTCCGGACAAGTCGTCAGTCGATATTCTCTCTCTAGCAGTCTACTATGCTATGATCGCAGATAGCTTCGTCCACGCCGTCACCCTCCTGGTATCCATCTGGCTTGGGATCATGTTCCGGAAGATTACCCTCATGCCGCCGGACATGAACCCGCTGGAGTCCAACCTCACGGCACGCACACGGCACAAGAAGGCCAAGTCCTCGACCTCAACGATGCACACCGAATTCTCGGGTGGCAAGCGCATGTCGACGGCTCACGATAGCAACCGCGGGTCCGTTTACGGCATGGAAGACCTGCCCCGCGGCCCTACGGTCCCATTCCACCACACGCGTGCCGGGTCGTCCATCTCGTCGAGCAACCGGGACTCGAGGCTCGACCTGCCAAGCCGACACTATCAGATGACGCCGACCGCCTCGGCGCGGAACTCTACATACTCCCTCAACTCCAACCGCGACTCGATGCCGCTGGGACGATCCTCAAACAGGGGCTCCTACGTCGGGGTCCCCCTCGACGACACCAATTGGGACGACACCCACGCTCCCGAGTCCCCGCGCTCGAGCATGCAGCCGCGGGCCCCCAAGTTCACCGAGAACTGGACAACCTCCGAGTCCCTCATCTCCCGCACGCAGCAGCGCAACAGGGCCCTCGCCGCCCAGGAGCGGGACAGGGCGAGCCGGACCTACGAGGCCCTCACCCAGCGCTACAGCAACTACGCGGACTCGGACTCGGAGAACGAGGGGAACGTGGACATACTGGCCGGCAGCGACTTCGAGGACGACCCGGCAGGGAGGCAGGTCCACCCGAACCCGCTGCGCTCGAACCCCGCCACGCCGCCGAGGAAGAAGACGCCCTACCCGACTAATGTGCTCTCCGAGAGGAGCCTCAACAAGCGCAACGTGAGCGGCAGCGCCGACATCACCGACCTCTCCGGCGGCAAGCCCGCCCCCGTGGGGAGGGTGGACGCGCTCCAGGAGCGGTACCGCAACAGCTCGATACAGCCCGAGGGCGACTTCATCGCCAAGCCCTACGGCGACCTCAGGGCCGCGACGCCCCCCGTCATGGTTGGGAGCAGCCGGCAGGTGTCGTCTGGGAACAACTACGACGCCTCGGGCGGGGCCTTTGGGCGGCGGAATGTGAGCGGGAAGGCTGCCGAGGAGGGGCAGGCGGGGCGGTCGTTTGGAAGGTTTAGTCTGTACGGAAACTAGGGGGTGTAGAGGGCCGGCTCCCCTCTTTTGTGGCGTGGTCCCTGGATTGAGAATGCGGTATGTGGGCGTGGGTGTGGTGCCCAAGGAGGGGAAGATGGGAAGAGACGGAGGGGGGGGAGAACAAGGACGTGCATTGGGACGAACGGATGGGTATCTCCGCGCTGGGTTGTTTGCATTTTGATTGGTTTTCAAGGCAGTTATGACGGACCTTTATGTATCATTAGGATAGGAGTTAAAGAGTAAAATCGGAATGGGATAGTTTGACTCACTTACACAAGGATGCCCACGACTGCAATCTTGGCCGAGTATCTTAGCTGGAGTGCCCATTAGAATCGCGCCGTCTATTTCAATTACATCTCTTATCCTATCTTGACCCATAAACAGAAGCACGACAGCTTGCCAACGCCGATCCAAGATAGCCCAGCCTGTCCTAACTGCGTGGTCTACCCTTCTAGGTAATCTGCCCAAGAGTGTCCCAGCCCGGAGGTCGCTGTCCCCTGATCCCCCTCCCACGCCGCGCGATCCCAGGCCCCCAAGCTACAGAGGTGCCTCATCGTTGGCCGGCCGTGCGGGCAGTTCCACGGCTTGTCGAGCTCGCCCATGTGCCGCACGAGCCTCTCCATTTGCTTCCGCTGTAGCGCGTTCCCGATCATGATGCTACTCCGGCATGCCCTCATGGCGAACATCTTGCGTACCTTGGACGGCCGCGGCACCGCCGTCGTCTCCGACGTCGCGTGGCTCTCCTCGAGGAGGGATATCAGCTCCTCCAGGTCCGTGAGGGAGAAGGTTGTCTCCTTGCTCAGCGGCAGTGCCAGGAGTTGGCATCTTGCGCCAACGGGCTGATCGCCGGTCTCGTCGACGGCGACTTTGAAGCCGTTTGTCTCGAGGGCGGGCAGGTTGTTCAGGACAACCTCCTCCTCGAGGGCCGTGAGATCGAGAGTTTTCGAGTGGACAAGGCGCTGTGACTGGACCACCGTAGACGTCTGCAGACGCTCAAAGTTGTATTTCTCATCCGACGCGTGTTGGTCGATGATGAAGAGTTCGTCCTGTCGTGCTGAAGACCCATCGGCACTGCTGGACCCCGCTGGTCTCACAGCCAGGATAAACCCGAGATTGAACTGCCCAATTATCTTCATCTGGTTAAAGTCACCCTTGGAGATGGTGAGCCTAAGTTTCTCTTCGGCGTCCTTTGCCTCGGTCGCGCTCTGCTCCGAGGAACCGGCGTCGCGTTGGGCGGCTAGGCTGTCAAGGGCGGCTCTCCAGGCAAGAACCCTCGAACTAAGATCATCCATGTCCCCGCGGATATGCTGTTCACACTGGAGGGTTGGCTCCTTCCTTCTATTGCCAAGTTTGAATGCAGGAGTTCGCCTATCCAGGGGCGCCTCTGCTTTTTTTGGTGGGGGAGCTGGCTCTTCCGTACCACTTTCCTTCGCATCCTCTGGGGCATCCTTCGCCAAGGCATCTTCCGTATCGGTGACCAGAGGCTGAAATTTGGTTCCGCTGACAGCCCCATTCATATGGCCCGTATCTACCGACTCGGGAGACTCCCTATCAGAGGCCTCATCGGTGTGGTCGCGCTTCTCTTCCATGGGCGCATCGTCATCTAGTTCTCCATCCTCGCTCATATCGCTGTCTTCTATCGGGTCACGCTCCTTGGCTCCTGGCTGTTGAGGCCCTGCTTCTTCAGCGCCGCTCGGGTTGGCTGAGAAAAGCTGTGAAAGACGACCACCAAAGCTTGGTATCGTAGAGGGTTTTGGCTTCCGCGGGCTTGGGCTAGTGACATGGGCAGGGGTAGGTGAGCTGTCTTCTCGACGCCGTTTCGCAGCGGATCCGATCAGACTCGTCACCGTTTGATCCCCTATTGTCACCGTAGCCACATCCGGTGGTGCCCGTTTCCGCGAGTTGAACAGGGAGCTAGCTGACCGAAATCCGGGAAGATCTTCGCGAGGAGCTGCCGGACTTGGAGACCCCTGTACCTCTTCGTTCTCGTTAATCTGGTTAGTTTCTGAGGGCTTTTGTTTGAGTTCCTCGAGACGAGAGTGGAAATCCTGAACCCTTCTAGAGATTCCATTTCCCTCCTGGGGAAGTGGGTCTACAATTTGGGCTGTAGACGGTTCGAGGTCTGCTGGTACTTGTGTTGACAAGCTCTCAGGGTTGGCGGCAGACTCCTGAGAGTCACCACCGACAGGCTCGGGGGGTTCTGAAGGCGGTGGGCTGGAGTTCAACTTAGGCTCGGAGCTGGTTTTCCTTTGGACCCAACTGCTGATGAGACTTGTCGTGAGTGAGTCTGCCGAGCGTAGTTTGGGTCCAGAGGAAGCCGGGGTCGATTCGGGCTCCGAATCGCCAGCGCGGGCTTCAGCGAGGCTTCCAGATGCCTTGGTAGTCTGGGACGCGGTGGTGGAAGGGGAAGGGCTGGAAGTCCCAACTCCAGGCGTTGTCTGTGGAACGCTTAGCCTCCCCACAGAGGGTGTTTTCTGCGTAGCAAGCTGCGACGCCGGCACAGTGTAGTCTTGGGCCTCGAATAGAGCATTGAGGGACTCTCGCAGGCTCTCCAACATGCGCCCCTGCTCGTGAAGGAGAATGGAACGCTTGTCTGGGCTAACGTTGACGTCATACAGATGAGTGTCGAGTTGGATGTCGGCGAAGATGAAGGGGGACTGAGATGAGTTGAAGGCCCGATAGACTTCGTTGAAGATCTTTGCAAACTGTGGCAGGCCACAGGGGCGGCCGTTAACAAAGAACATTTGGCGGTCGGGAGCTTGTCTGCCCTCTCCATGGGCGGGTCTCGAGACATGGCCCTTGACGGTGACTTTGTACGAGCCTGTCGCCTTGTTGCGGCGCTGTGAAGCTATAGACGATGTGGGCTCCATTTCTAAAACCAGTTCGAGGGGGATCATCGCTGCCATGGTCTTTGCCCCGAAGATGTTGATGATGTTTTCACGCGTTGTTGGATTCCCTTTGGTGGAAAACATGACGATCTTCCTCCCCTTATTCGGTTGCTGCGAGACGGTAAACTTGACGCCAGTAAGGATACAGGCATACTGGTTCAGAAGAGAGATGACCTTGGCCCATTCCCGTTTTATATGGCGCTCCAGCTCGCGACGTCGCACTGGAAGGTTGTGGAACAGGGTTTCCACAAGAACAGTCGTTCCCTGCTTCGCGGATACGACCGAGGTTTCTTCCAGAGCGCCAGAAGACGAAAACTTTAGCTTCGTTCCCTTGGGAGCATCAGAAGCTTGGCAGGTGACGACTGAAAGCTGGCTAAGGGCGGAAAGGGATGACAGCGCCTCGCCGCGGAAGCCAAAGGTCTGGAGGTCGGATAGGTCATCGTAGGCGGACAGCTTGGAGGTGTAGTGCTTTAGGGCCAATGATGGGTAGTTTTCGGGCGAGACCCCCGACCCATTATCCTGGACCTCGATGGAGTCCAAGCCCTGGTTCTTGAAACGAACGTCTAAGGACGTTATGTTAGTTGCCGTGATCCACACTGAGCCTCTTACAAGTGAGAGAAAGTTACCTATGCTCGAGGCCCCTGCGTCAACACTGTTTTCTACTAGCTCTTTCGCTACAGAGCAGAGGTCAACGATGACTTGACCGGACTGAATACGGTGTATCTTTTGAGAATGGCGGTTAGACCCGAATCGCCGCAGAAGGGCGGGGTGAGCTTACTGAGCCGCTATCGATCGGTTTGATGGTGGCCATGGCTCCCACTACTGCCGAAGACGGCCGTCGTTGTCGTCGGGCTCACAGCGGTAATGTAAGGGAGCCCCTGGATCTCACCGGGACGATCGAGAACTGGTGCACAGCGACAGCTAACCCATCGAGAACTCGTCAATGTGCTCGACCGGCAGGCTGAGATGGCTAGAGTGAACACAGCCCCATGGGAGAACCGGACGCTGGAAAAACCAACTAGGGTGCTGGTTCCAAGACGAGAGGTAGGTACTTGTTCCAGGCGTCGTCGATAGCAGCAGGTGCAGGTGGATGTTGCACAGGCAAGATAAGGATGACTGATGTCAGCGAGCCACTCAACGCGTCTTCTCGTTGATCGAGGACGCGTCTGTGCCAAGCAAAGCTTGTGCAGTGGGCCGCTTAGTAAGACGATGACCCCCACCACTTTGGAAGTAATTTATCCGACTGGGTAGGAATGTTCTCTCCGAGAATCCTCGTGTTTGGCATGGTCTCGCTTCCTTGGAAAATCTGCGGTTCCGACCCAAACGAACAAGGGCCGTTACTATTGCTTTTGGCGACTTGCTTCCAAGTTTTAGTGGGCCACGAGCGAGGCCTCGACTCGCTAAAGATATGCTAAACAATCCTCAAGTCGCAGGGGTGGATGAACCTTCGTGGGTAGCCAAGTACCGAGTAAAGATCGTCTCTTTTTTTTTTGGTCTTGGGCAGGCGTGACGAGGCTCCTGTCTCTGCCTTCCACCGGCATGTGGGACGGAAACAGGAATCGCTCGTTGCAGCTCCGAAGGACCGTCTGCGCCTGCCACCAGACTACCTCGTAGCTGGACCATATGAAAGCGCAGACCTCTACCGCGGCTTGCCCCGGGCCGTTCGCCCCTCGACGATTACTTGTACATGCCTTCTTGCAGGGTCGTTGCTTCCCGAGTCGATCTAACAGGATCGCTCCTGCCAACGGATCGCTCGCGCTGCCAAATCAGGCTTAAGCGTGGAGCCAATGCTTTCCACCGGCGTCACCCTAAAACTATTTAACACGGCGCGAGAGATGCTGGCTTCCCTCAAGACACGCGAGATATTACAAGTGGGTGTCTTCGTATTCCTCGCGGCCTGGCTCACTGGGAGGGAACCTGGCTAGCGGGCGCGGCCGGGTCTAGCCACCTCTGTCCTAGCGCTATTGAGCCGTGTTCAACTTGTCAAAGCAGCCGAGGGCGTCGCCAGCCCGAGGCGTTGTCCGAATGTAGAAGACGTGGAATATCGCAAGACTTGCTGCGGACGGGTTGAATACTTGGTCATCCCATGGAGCCCACGAGCTGCGTACAGTACGAGGTAGTATGTTTTACTGACGTCGTGTTCCTCCCGCAAATTGATCGAGATGGACGCGGTCGGGTGGGGCAGTTTCGGCTGGTCAGTGCATGCAGCAGGTTCAATTCCAGCATGCCCCTCTGAGTTACGCCCCTGCAACCTGACGGACGCCGCACCCTACTTGGTGGTATACAAGTGTACATACTCGAGCGGTACCTGTCCACCCGGCGGCTGTTCGTATCAGACCTTAATTCGTGTCACACACGCCATTCATTTGTTAGTCCCGTCCCGTCGCACATTTTCTCGAAGCTCCCCCAAACTTAAACGTTCATTCATCCCGGCTGCGGCATCCTTCGTTTGTCTTTCCTATCGTTCGTTCGTTCGTTCCCCCCTTTGCTTCCTGCCAAGCCGGCGTTCCGCAGCGCCCTCCGTTACTTTCCCCATCGGCCCTTCGCGGATGCTCCAGCCAGAGGAGCGTTTTCCTTGATGAACGACCGCCTATTGGTATCTCCCGACGGCGCCGGCGGTAGCCCCGTCGATCTGGACGAGAAGCTCGAGCCCCGCGATGGCCGTCCCGAGCCTGCCAACGGTGCGTCGCACGCCGATCAGCTGCTCGCGCCCTCTTCGGCGAGAAGCAGACGTCCCGCAAACGGCAATGGGAGGGCTGCGCACGGCCGAAACGGGTTAGTCGTGGCCCGGCCGAAGCAGCAGCAGAGCCTCACCCACGACAACCACGATGCCAAGGGTCCGCCATTTAGTCGTCCGGCCCCGGAGAAGCCCAGGCCTCGCCGAGGGCCCTGGTTCACCACCATCTCCGTCGCCCTCGCCGCCTTACTTGGCCTTTCCTTGTTGGCGACGGTTCTCCACTCGCTCTCCACTCGCCAGCTTGACCCCAAGGGATGTCGTATGTCGTACATGAGGCCGAGCTACATTAAGCTGAGCGAATTCGACACGGAGCACACACGATTCGCGAGCAAGTACTCTCTGTACCTCTACCGCGAACAGGGCTTGAACAATGAAAAGGTACAAGCGCCTACCCATCGTCTCTGTCCCTTACTCTCGGCCGACTCCCACCCGGGGTTCATGGCCTCCCTGCGCTTTTGTTTCCTCGAATGACCCGAAACTGACTCTGGATCCCTCGCAGCTAAAAGGAGTGCCGGTATTATTCGTTCCTGGGAACGCTGGCAGCTACAAGCAGGTGCGCCCTATCGCATCAGAGGCGTCCAATCACTTCCATAATGTCTTGCGGCACGATGGAGAAGCCCTCGAGGCAGGCGTTCAGAATCTTGATTTCTTCACAGTCGACTTCAACGAAGATATCACCGCGTTCCATGGCCAGACTCTCCTTGACCAGGCCGAGTATGTGAACGAAGTAATCCGATACATTCTGTCACTTTACATGGACCCTCATCGGTCGCCTCGGCGCTCTGATCTCCCAGACCCGAAGTCGGTCGTCATGCTGGGCCATTCCATGGGTGGTGTCGTTGCGCGCACTGCCCTTGTCACACCCAACTATCAGCCGGATTCGATTAACACCATCGTCACCATGTCAGCGCCACACTCGCAAGCTCCAGTCACCTTTGACGGGCAGATTGTTCAAATATACGATACAATCAACACTTACTGGAGGAGGGCTCACGCGCAGGAGCTAGAGAGTGGGAACCCTCTCCGGGACGTCACCTTGGTCTCCATCGCTGGTGGCAACCTTGATACGGTGGTCCCGTCCGACTATGCCAGCGTTGAGTCTATTCTACCCGAAACACATGGGTTCACAGTCTTTACTACCACCATTCCAACCGTGTGGACAAGCATGGACCACCTAGCCATTCTGTGGTGCGACCAGTTTCGAAAGATCGTCACACGGGCCTTGTACGATATCCTAGATGCGAATAGGGCCTCGCAAACGAAGCCACGGCCAGAGCGAATGAGAGTTTTCAGGAAGTGGTTCCTCACCGGCATGGAGCCGGATGCGGAAAAGGTATCCCCGCACCAGCCGTTCTCGACTCTCCTGACACTCGGTGACGACACAAGTACGGTGATCCCTAATGGGGAGAGGCTTGTCCTCCGAGAGCTCGGTCATGACGCTGAACCGAGAGCCTATCTGCTCACAGTGCCCCCCATGGGCTCTCCCAATAGCACCCGCTTCATGTTGCTCTCTGATACGCCCATCTCGCATCCAACCGAAGACGGCGGCCTCAGGGTTTTTCTTTGCAGCGTCTTTGCATCGCAGGCTCAAGAAGCTGCCGCTCAGTTTTCCATGAACATGGATATATCTGGAGGAGGCACTCCATCAGCAAGACTTGCGTGTAAGGATGCAGCACGCGACTTGATCACATTACCACGATCGACAACGTCTTCGAGCCAACCCTTCCTTCTCGACTACGAGCAGAAGGCCCCGCCCTTCTCGTATCTGCAGTATGACGCAGAGGATCTATCCGACCTCCAATTCGTTGTCGTCCTAGACGAATCCGCCACCCCTAAGAAAGGATTCGTTCTGGCCGAGTTTGCTGACAGTTCCACCTCGACACAAACGGGCGAGTTCAAGTTGAAAAAACTCCTCACAGCGGGCATGGCTTTGCACCTACCGCCAACACGCCCAACTGTCTCGGAAATCCGCATACCTTCGATCGAGTCAAGCTTGCTAGCCTACCATCTGGATATCGAGCCGCAGGCGTGCGATAAGGAACAAGCACTCTTCGCGCCCCTGGCAAGGCAGCACCTTGCCCGACCCTACGAGTCTAAATTCTTCGTGAATGTTAGAAGGGCGGAGGTTAGTATCCATGGTGTTTCGCCGTTTGTGCCGCCTCCTCTCAAGACGCACGAAGAAAAAGGCATCGGCATCCAGGTCTGGACAGACCCAACTTGCAATTCCGAACTCGTCATCAAACTTCGTATTGATGTCCTTGGGAGCCTTGGAAAGCTATACATGCGGTACCGCACTGTCTTCGCTGCCTTTCCACTCCTGATTGTGGTCATAGTTCTTGGAAAGCAGTTCCAGGTGTATGACAAGAGCGGCGTCTTCGTTCCGTTCGCAGAGGGTCTTGACCTATGCCTACGCGGGCCGTTCCCAGCAATGGTCCTCTTCCTAACACTAATGTCAGTGTGGGGTTGGAGGCAATGGGGGCCCCCAGGTGCTGCAGAGAGCGCAAACGCCACCGGGCTCGTCGACTTTTACGAGAACGATAGCTTCACAGGCACCAGGGACCCCCTTTTCTGGTTTCTCACTCCTCTGATTGGAACAATCAGCATTGGGGTCTGTGCCGGCCTTCACTATGCTACGCTACTGGTGACGCAGGTGCTGGGATTCGCCTGCAGTCTGTTCACCAGGAACGCTACCATCTCTGAGGAGAAGCAAAGGGCAACATCCCCAGTCGGGGTCTCGTCGCCATCATCTCCACAGCGCCGATTTATAACTGCGGCGGTCCTCCTTATCCTCGTCTCGACCTTCATTCCTTACCAGTTCGCCTACCTCGTCGTGTGTGTCGTGCAGCTATTGACGACCGCCCGGGCACTACGAATGTCTTCGATCCATCGCCAGGCCGCGAACTACAACTTCTACAACTACACCCACTCGATTCTACTACTCATGATCTGGGTCTTGCCACTCAATCTCCCCGTTCTGGCCGTCTGGCTACGGAATTTGGCGGTGCAGTGGTTGACGCCCTTCGCTTCCCACCACAACATCCTGTCCATTATCTCATTTATCCTTCTAGTGGAGAACATGACGAGTGGCAGGATGGTGCCACGAGTAAAAACCCGGCTACGGCACGTTACTACCGCGCTGTTTCTCGGAACGGCACTCTACGCGGGGGCCTATGGGGTCTCGTATGCCTTTAGACTGCACCATCTGGTCCACATCATCTGTACCTGGTTGGTGCTCATCTACTTGACGTCAGACCCTGCATCCCACTATTGGCTGAGGGCCCCCCTTAGAGAATACATGCTTGGGACGGAGAAACGGGGCAAGACTCCGTGAAGGATACCCGGCGAGGTTGATTTTAGCCCTCCTCTCACATTTCTCTTGTATTTCAGCACGACATGGGCGTGAGACACGCATATTTCATCTCCTGCCCCATTTACGCCCACTCTTTTTTTTTCATTTTCTGTATTGCATGGCCCAAGGGGTTGGTTGTTGGCTTACTCTGATCATCTGTCTCACATTGGGTAAAGGAGTTTATCAGCATCATTACAGCGCCATCCCATTTGCACTTTCTCTCCTAGCTTGTCAGTCAAGGTCAACCTTATACACGTTTACGGACCCTCCACGGATTTCAGCGCCTCTAGTTACAGGGGTTTTTGCCTGGGCGGACATAGATCTAATGGGCGGGAGGCTATAATGGCGGAAGAATTGGCAGGCGTTGGAAACAGCACGCATTCGTCAGCAACGCCGGGAACACTATACTTCTCCCGATCTGGAGGGGTGCAAAGTTATTGTGGTTTCTATAAAACGGGGTTTTGAAGACTCACTTGTTCATAGACTCCGGCCAGGCTGCAACTAGCCTTAATAGCATACCCGAGGGGTGGCATCACCCGGGGTGTCCAGAGAACCTTGCACCAGCGAACAAGGAACATGTGTTCCATAAAATGCCGTGTGCTCGTGGCCCATACCCGAGGATACAGGCCGGGAAAGCAAGCGTGTAAAAGGCGAACCACACCAGCTCGTACAACTGTGATGCATGACAAGTCATTCTACAGTTATGTCTTCTTGACCCGGGCAGGGATTGCCATATTTCTACTTTCCAAGCCCTTTCCCTGTATCTGTCCCCTCTGAAAACCCCGTGATCGTTACAAAGCTGGCCCTGCCATCAAGAGTCTATATGCGCTCGGTATTACATCCATTGGCTAAACGCCACCTAATAAACCAGGGTACATCCAACATGCGTGTCAGGAGCTCTGAACGCTTCGTCATTGACATCATGACGCTAGTCTTCCTCATCACCCTTATCCTCAGCAAGGAGCTCCGACCGCTCGCGGCGGATAATCCAAAGTGAAAGAGCAACCCCAACGAGGCTCGCCCCGAGGGTCATCAGGTAGGCAGGGCGATAGCACTCTATCCCACCGCACACGCGCTGGCCCTCGTCAGTGACGGTGCTGTGGTGGTCGTATACTCTCCCGTAGAAGAGGTTGAAGGTGTTGCCCGCAACGGCGGGCGCGAGAGTGAGGATGCCCCAGTTCTGGCTGAGGCCGTGGATGCCAAAGGTCTCGGCGACAATGGAGGGGTAGACGCCGAATAAGATGCCGTACGCCAGGCCCGAGAGGCCCGAGACGAGGCCGAGGAAGTGTGGATTCGTGACGAACATGGCACACGTTTGGGCCAAAGCGAAGATGAGGCTAGACGCGACAAGGCACCAGACTCGGTTGGCATGCAGCTTCTTGATGAGGAAGTCGGACCCAACGCCTGAGGAGCAAGTGTGAGAGGCCATCCGCCATCATAGAAAAACAAGGGGGCAAAAGGGAAAAAGGACGCTTACCGCTCAATAGTCTCCCTCCGAAACTGCATAGAGAGAGAATCGATACATGCATCTGCTGGTTCTTGATGACGAAGCCGGGGTCGGCCGCGGCGTCATACTCCCTCCAAAGAGCCTTGACAACATTCCCGATGTTGCTAATGTCAAGTTAGAGACATGCTTGTACCAAAGATTGAATGGATGGACGTACTTGATCGTCATAAGACCAACACCAGACAAGCAAGCAAGAAGGGCGAACAGCTGCCAGAACCGAGCCAGCGGCAAGAGGCTAAAACCACGGATATCTACACGATGAGAACGGTCCATATCAACACTGCTCTGCACCAGCACCTCGCCGGGGAGAGATGATTCGGATGAGATGAGAGAGCTGGTCTCGCTCGCCAGGGTATCATCGCGCATGGTGTCGACCGCGGACGTCTCCGGGTCGAAATGCTGGGAACGGCCATCCTCGATGTCTTCCCGGGACCATTCAGACGAGTTCGCGGCGGGCGCCACGGCGTGGAAGGACGTACCAGGTTCTGGCGAGAGTAGCCTAGCATGGGTCGGGGGCCCGCTCGCGTCAGACAGTTTGCGCCGGTGTGAACCCGCCCTTCCTGAGCTGTCGACGGGGTGGTGCGAATAGGGGAGGACTCGGAGGAAGAAGAGGCCGGAGAGGACCAGCCCCGACGTCCCGCACGCGAGCAGCATGAGAAAGGCACTCGTGTTCTCGGTGAAGAGGAAAGCGCCCAGGGTCGAGAAGAAGAAGGCGCTGAGACCGAACGCGGAGACCGGGAACGCGGTGGCGGTACCGCGATGATGCGGCCAGTTCATGGCGGATGTCTTCATGGATGCGGTGAAGGCCATGCAACCCCCAAGCCCAGTCATGGACGAGAAGAAACAGAAGAGCGCAACTGAGCCGAAGCCATTATCATAGGCCTCGTGCAACGGGAAGTATCCGCAGGCGAGGAGCAGCATGCCCACGATGACAGCGATGCGCGGGCCCCGGCTGTCAATTAGCAGGCCGACGGGGAACCCAAGTGCGTACATGCCCATGTTGCCCCATAGCCCGATAAGGTTGCTCTGGGTGGACGACAGTTGGAGGCGGTCGGCGAACTGAGGCGCCCAGGCGGAGTAGGCATACTGAAGACGGGCGCGAACGTTAGCTACTGGCGACGGCATCCTCGAGGCGGTTCACACGGGGACGGGAGCGACGAACATTCGTGCCGCAGGCCAGCGCTATGGCCGTGGCAGCAACGTTGGCCACCACCCGCGCCCGGTGCATCTGCCGATCGCGCATCGTGGGAATACGACGTTTGTAAGCTCTCGACGGTGGTCTCTATCTGGGTCGATCCGGCATGCCGTGGGGTGCCTTCGCAGTCGTAGGCTTTTTGGGGGTTGTTGGTCGGCTAGCAGGAGCCATGAGGGTGAGGCAGGGGTCAGCGGGAGGGGGGAAAAGCTTTGCCCGTCAAGGTCCTGGCGAAGATAATGGATAGGCTCGCGTGCTCGGGAGCGAGGATTATCGGGAACTCGGCGCCGATGTTACGAAGATCGAGGTGGCCTATTATTGGTCGTGCGGCGAGCTTTGTGCCGCGCATCGGAGCCTCCGCCAGCCACAAGGCCCACGGGGTAACGTCATGTGCCAGAGATCATCGCACAGTACGTCTCGTCTTCGTTGTGGTCGTCGGGACATGATTAGCCACCAATAATCTGCCAAGAGTACTTTTGTACAGTGTTTGTTAGAAAGCGCCGTCGGCGGCCCGGATGCGCAGGTGCGGGGCCGCAGGTGTGCCCACCCAAGCGCGTGTAGCATTGCAGCTCCGTTCTTCGCTGGGTCCTCGGGTCCAGGATGGCGGCACGTGATTCGCGCGCCACTGTTGTCCTGCCTGTTGGGATTGCATGGCGGGAGCCGCCGGCTGCGTCACTTCTGCAACTCCACCCAACACCAACCAACCTCGCCATCCACCGGCACCCAGCGCTTCACTTGTACATCTCTCCACTCGCGGGATCCGACCATCCTAATCGCCACTGGGGACATCGTCTTCGGCATCAACAATGGGAGCCCTTCTTTCCCTACCGCTCCTTGCGGTCCCGAGCATGGGGACGGTAAGACATCCCAGGCCGCGATGACTTCATCGTGCCGCATCGCAGACATCCGACGGGGCTGACTGATGGGTCTTCACAGGTATTATCATGCGCAGCTACCTGCTGTGGTGCTGCAACATGCTCGGCTCTATGCAGTGCCTGCGGCAAATGCGGCAACAGGTAGGCTTTTCTCCTACCCTCTCTGTTGCGACGGGCCTGTACTCACGTCAATGTCCTTGCAGTGTGGCCACTCGAATCGCATACGCCCTGATGCTCCTCGTCAACTCCATACTCGCGTGGATAATGCTCACGCCGTGGGCTATCGAGAAACTACAGCACCTAATGCTCGACTACGTCAAAATCAACTGCCCCACAGGCCAATGCTACGGATGGTTCGCCGCCCATCGAGTCTGCTTCGCGCTCGGCCTCTTCCACCTCGTCTTTGCCGGTCTCCTCCTAGGCGTCGCATCGACCAAGAACCCGCGAGCAGCTATCCAGAATGGCTACTGGGGTCCCAAGGTTATCGCCTGGGTCGCCTTCATCGTCCTCTCGTTCCTGATCCCCGACAGCTTTTTCCTCTTCTGGGGCAAGTACATCTCGCTCATCGCCTCGATGGTGTTCCTCGTCCTGGGTCTCATTCTTCTCATCGATCTTGCCCACACCTGGGCCGAGTACTGTTTGGCGCAGATTGAGGACACCGACTCGAGAGTGTGGCGCTTCGTCCTCATCGGCTCGACGCTCGGCATGTACCTCGGATCGATTGCCATGACCATCGTCCAGTACATCTTCTTCGCTTCAAGCGGCTGCACCATGAACCAGGCCGCTATAACCATCAACCTCCTCATGTGGATCATCGCCTCTGCCATTTCCGTACACCCAACCGTGCAGGAATACAACCCCAAGGCAGGACTGGCCCAGGCTGCTATGGTCGCTGTGTACTGTACCTATCTCACCATGTCCGCCGTCTCCATGGAGCCCGATGACAAGTTTTGCAACCCTCTTGTGCGAGCTCAGGGGACGAGGACCACCTCGGTTGTCATCGGCGCGATTGTGACGATGCTGACGGTTGCGTACACGACGACGAGAGCCGCCACGCAAAGCATGGGCCTCGGTGGTTCCGGAGGCACCATCCGGCTGCCCGAGGAGGATGAACACGATCTGGTCACACAGCAACCAACCTCGCAGAGGCAGATGCGTGCCGACGCATTGCGGCGTGCAGTGGAGGAGGGCAGCCTACCAGCTGACGCACTTCTGTCCGACGATGACAGCGAGGATGGCCGAAACGGCAGCCACGACGACGAGCGAGGAAAGACGCAGTACAACTACTCGGTCTTCCACATCATCTTCTTCCTCGCGACCGCCTGGGTAGCGACGCTTCTCACCATGAACTACGAAGACTCGACGAAGGACGGAGACTTCGCCACTGTTGGCCGGACGTACTGGGCGAGCTGGGTGAAAATCATTTGTGCCTGGGTATGCTACGGCATGTATATCTGGACTCTGGTGGCCCCTGCGGTGCTACCCGATAGGTTTGACTTCTCCTGAGTCTAACTCGCGGGCGGCTTCTGGCTTAGTTTGTTTTTGTTGACAGTCATCGTCTCTTGCTGTCTGTGGAGTTATGCATAGCGAGTTGTCTCGTTCCGTTCCTTTATTGGTTGCCGTCCATTACCACGTTCTGGTGTTTTGGGTATCCCCTTTATCTAAATATACTTAGACCGAGAGTCAGTTAATTGACGAGGTTTTAACCATGCCTACGCGAATTCCGCATGTTTACTGGCTCTTCCAAGAGGAGCGTCGTGTATGGTCTCGGGGTTCGATCTCGGGACAATGTCGTCGCCGCACAGCGCAGTAGCCGGTGTAGCCAGGGTATCACGGAGCCTGACGCTGTCAGGGTGGGCATTCCATGCACGAGCTCGGTCTCCTCCGGTTGGCACCGGCCTCCGGGGCCTATGACGTCGGGGTTGGGCTCTCGATGCTCCTGATGCGACGAAGGTCAGCAGGTCTGGGGTTAGGGGATACACGGCATAGGCGCTCGAGGGGCCCTCTAGCCTTGACGCTCAGGGATATCACCGCCGCACGGCCGAAGCTGACCGGGCCCCATGCTCGAAGGGTTGACCCTATGTGCTGTTCACGGGTCGTCGTCCTCGGTGCCCGGGCCCGTGCGTCCTGAGGCGAGCCACTCGAGAGCGTCACCCGGCGGAGAGACAGAGCGTAAGTGAGAGGACGGACGGGGTAGATGTGGCCGGGTAAGTGCGCAGTGTAACCGGGAGTCGCGCCGGGGCTCTGCGGGCTGTAGGACGGGATCGTGCGGGTGATATCCCGTTCCCAGGATGCAAGGAGGCCGATGCGGGTCCGCTGCGTCGCCTGCAAGGTGGTGAAAGCAGGAGGCGCGGGGTGGGGGCCGCTCCTGGCCCCCGGGGTCTGGTGCGAGCTCTCGGCGAAAGGCGATGCAGCGGTCAGCAGGGGCAAGACTTGGGCTCATCCAGCTCGGCCTGTTTTTTGTGTGTGGGCCATACACATTGGAGAAGAGACAAGGCGAGCCAGGAAGATGAGATAGCCACCGCCCATGTGGACTTTGGCTTTCCTGGAAAGGCTGAGCACGAGATCACCGCAGACCTCTCCAATGCCGAGCGAGTTATCGTAAATCGGAACGGTCCGTTCACCGAAGATCGACGTCCAACTTCACCATACCCCTCCCAATCGTCATCCCACTCCCGCTCAAGACCCATCTTCCCAAAGCGACCAAGTGCATCCCGTAAACTTCCCCCGGCAACAGAGCAGAAAGTAGCCGAATCCATCCCTCCGCATGAACTTCCCCTTCCCTCCCGCCGAGGACCGCCCGCCAACGCATCTCCCCCGATAGGGAAGCGTTCACGTCGGGAGGACCGCGTTGCTTGGCACAACACGTCTGCGCCCGGTGAGAGGCGGCAAGGGCGCAGGAAGGGGGTGTGTGTGATGAATTCCCTTTCCTTTTTCGGGACAGGAGGTTCATGTCGGGGGGAGCCGAAGGGGTTAAGGGGGTAGGGGCATGAGCAGAAGAGGGTCCGTGGGTGCGCCGTTACACAAGGGGTAAGCAGCCGGGTGAAGATCCGGGATGGCGGCATAGCTGTCTTTCCAGGATGGGCTGCCAACGTGTGCACTATCACATCACTCGGGAATAACACGGGGAAAGCGCTGGTCTTGAGGAAGCCTCGCCTGGGCCCATAGCCCCTGTGCAGGAGATGTGGGGTGGTCAATCCTGTGAGGGTCTATGAATTAGGAATGGCGGACGTCGGGAACTATCAAAGCCATAGAAGCGTGTATATATATCTACGGCAGCTCCCATCCTCCACAAAGTCCTTCAAAAGAATACGCCACTGCAGAAAGGATATCCCCCCCCAGCCCTAGTAGCATCTAGTCAAGCCTTCCTGTCAAGTTCCTACACAGCCCACGCAAGCCTGCCAACTTCCTCCACAGCAGCCCAGAAGCATGCCTCACAGCGAGAGAAGTCCGGCTGGCCCGACCCCCAGGTTAGTATCACCGGCCACAACATGCAATCAAGATGTCAGCGCAGCGTTAACTCCCTATGTAGCCCCCCAGCCCTCCCAACCAAGACAGTCCCATGCGCAGATCACGGCAAGTCCAGCCAGCTGAAGAGTATTACCATGCTCCAGACCTGGTACAGCGAGGGCCGGCGCGAGAACCTGTCCATTAGCGAAGTACTGCACAGGTCCACGCTAGGGTGAGGTTCATCCACCAAGGTGTCCGAATATGCCACTGGCTAACCTGTCGAAGACCTCAGTCCGACACGGAGGACTCCTCGTAGACAACGAGTGCTTCTTCATCTCCGAGGCCGGTGCCGACTAGGACGGGACGATGTATGAGTTTTGATGCTTTCTTTGTACAGAGACACAACGGCGAGGCCTGGCGTTGCACAGTTGCTTAGACGCCAGGTGTCGTCGAGGCGGATGTTTTTGGAATCCATAAACCCAGCGCATATCACGAGAAATTCCCCGCTCCCATTCCCTTATTTTTGGTATTTACATTCCATTCATGCATTCATAACGAAAACCCTCTAGAGACGTATACAGCCAGCCTGGGCTAGCCCTCCACTTTGCTGCGCTGCAGGAGGCTAGGCAGCCTCGCCGGTGGGCTGCGCCGCGTCCGCGGCGTGGAGTCCTTCCAGGGTGACGTCCGCTGCCCCCGCTTGGACCAACTTTGGATATGTTAGCAGCTGCGCCTTGGGGAAACCTCTAGGAAGAAGCCGGGGTAGGGCTACATACCGCTCGTGATAGATCCTCAATAAGGTCATTGGCATCCTCGATACCCACGCAGAGCCGGATAATGTCCTCCGGCATCTGCCTCTCGCTCCTCGTCTTCGCGTCGATGCTTGCGTGGCTCATCTGGCACGGCATGCTGATCAGGCTGTTGACGCAGCCGAAACTCACGCTGATGCCCCAGAGCCGGGCGGCCTCCACGATCCGTTCTGAGACCGCAGAGTCGCCCGTCTCGAAGGCCAGGACGGCGCCCGCGCCCCTCGCAATGGACCAGTGGAGATCGTACTGAGGGTGGGACTTGAGGCCGGGGTACCGCACGCGGAAGCCGCGGGATTCTAGGAACTCGGCGATCCGCTGCGCGTTCGCCTGCTGCTTCTCCATGCGGATAGCGAGGGTCTTGACTCCACGCATGAGGAGGAAGGAATCGTTTGGCGAGAGCCCGCATCCCGTGGCGTTGACGGTGAAGAACAGCCTGTCCCCCACCGAAGCATCGTTGGACCCTATTACGCCGGCCATGATGTCGTGGTGGCCGGACAGGTACTTCGTGCCCGACTCGTAAACGATGTCCGCGCCAAGGTCCAGGGGGTTACAGAGCATTGGCGAGAGCATGGTGTTGTCGACGACGACAAGCGCCTTCTCGTTGGCCTCGTGCACCATCCTTGCTATCGACGAGATGTCTACTATTTTGATCAGGGGGTTCGTCGGGGTCTCGAGGAGGACCATGGAGGTCTTGGGCGAAACGACCTCGCGCACGCGCTCGACGTTGGTCGTGTCGACGTGGTGGACGACAATGTCCTGGTTCGAAGCCAGATAGGTGAGGAGACGGTGGGTGCCGCCGTACAGATCGTCGCCGGTGATGACATGGTCGCCGGGCTTCAGCAGGCGGCAGATCACGTCCAGGGCGCCCATTCCCGAGCTCACGGCCAGCGCCCTCGTCGCGTTCATAATCTTGGCCAGGTGCCTCTCGAGGTGGGTCCTCGTGGGGTTGCCGGAGCGGGTGTAGTCATATTCCTGCTGGCCGCCGGCGGCCTTGGTTTGCTTGAACGTGGCCGTCTGGTATATCGGCACGTTGGACGAGCCGTACTGGTCGTTGCTATCGGTGTACACGAGCTCCGTGGCGAAGGCGTAGCGACGGCGGCCGGTATGGGGGCTGGACGGCGCGGGCGAGGGCGGCAGGTCGTTGCCATTGACGTCGAGGCGCTTGAACGGCACGGCGCCCTTGTTCGGGGGCACTGCAGACATGGTGACAATGTGCAGGGCGCGATAGTGGGATGGTTTGGGGGGAAAAGCGAATTCACCGGGATGACTGGACAGTCATTCCCCGAGGACTGCGGCGCAAGATCGGAGCAGGAGGGTCGCTAGCGGGGAGCCATAGGCGTTGTTCGGCCTGTTAGTCATCACCGCTACAACTACGCGGTAAAATCTGAAAATGTCGCCATCGCTTGTGGACCGGCCGGCGAAGGAGACAATGACGAGAGCAACCCCACACCGACTGTCATTGGAGGACTGGACCCTGGTGTTTGCTGGCGGTGGTTGGGGCAGAGCGCAGAACTGCCGACGGGATCATTTCCGTCTCAGTTTTGGCTCGGGCGGATTCCCGTCCAGCCGAAGACGACATGTTACACGGCAATTGCGACCCCGCTCCCTCTTGGCTGACTCTCGCAACGCTCATTCATATTCAATATAGAATATAGAATAAAGAAAATGGCTCAAGGCAAGTTGCGGGTTAGACAGAAGATTCGTCAGGGCGAGCTGCATTCGCTCCATGCGCAATGATGCTATCAGTGGCCACTCGCGCCTGCTCGGTGAGGAGCTTCCGAAAGTCGGAGCGACGGCAGGAGCAACGGAGTCTCTTGCTGGGTTTCTCGTCCGCTGCTGCCCTGGGGGTTTGGCTGTGGGGCTGGAAAGAAAGACTGCGACTTAGCTAAGCATGATTCCGGGGTAATACTGGACTTCAAAGGCTCCGAGACTGCTGCTGCCTGCTCCAGGCAGCAGCCGCAGCTCGGACCACCTGCCTGGCAGAAGAGCCAATCACCGGCCTCGCTCTCTCGCCGCCAGCTGCATATAAATATACCGGCCACCTCCCGTCAACTCTTGCTCTTTCTCTCTTCTTTTCTTCCCCAGCTCTCTTTGCCGTATGGCTTAGATCAAGTGTAGTATCTGTTCTTATCAGTTTAATCGCTGGTAGGTCTCGGCTAGAGACCAATCGTGATTATACCTATTTTTGATCTACCCGGGAGTCGGTCCTCTGTGCTTGCGCATGGCCGCTCCCACAGTGTCCCTGGTATTTCACTGCCTCCAGGTGACGCGAACTCCCGCCCCTCATTGCTTCGCTAGCTTGACTAGTGGCGTGAAGAGGATTCAGTGTCTAGCAAGTTGCGAGGAAGAGAACCACGGGGAAGTCGGCACAACACAATGGACGATTGGGGAGAGTTGAGGATTTAATGCTTGGTTGCCCAACTGTTGTACATAACGTATACGTAACTATCTCCTGAAGCACGCTCATCCAAGCCTCTGCCACGTATGGCGCAGAAGGTGAGCAAAATCTATGGATTGCAAACTTCCCTTTTCCTGTCGTAAATGCGGCCGACATCGTGTTTCGCCCTTGCGCCGAATCCGACGTTTATTCATGAACGCACCCTAACCCAGAGACTCGGCCTCTGCATCCAAGTAGTCATCCGAGCCCTTGTCGGCCTCGGTCGTGGCTCTCTCGCTAGGTCCTGTCATATCTGCCATGACCTGGCCTCCTAGCCTGCCAAAGAAGTCATCGGACCGAATCCCACGAATGCTGTCGGGGTGAATCGGCCTCGACGGGTTCACCCCGCCGCGGTTCTGCCGAATGAACTCTCGAACTGGCACCATGGCCGCGTCACGGCACGCTTCCTTGATGTCACTGCCGGACATGCCAGCCGTTACCTTGACGATGTAGTCCATGTTGAAGTGATCGGGGTCCGTCTTCGCGTCGGATAGGACAAGATCTAGAATACGGCGACGCTGCTCGGCCTTCGGGAGAGGGACAGCAAACTTCTTCGGCATTCGTCGGAGAATGGCTTCATCGATGTCGTGTATCCTGTTTGTCGCACCAAGCACCACGATCCTCGCGGGCTCGCCCGTGGCGTTCGCAGACGTCAGACCGTCCCAGAGCGTCATGAATCTAGTGAGACTGTTAGACCCCACCCATACCGAAAACGAGGAGGTTGGACATACTCGGCCTTGACCATGGCGCTGGCCTCGTGGTCGCTGTTCGCCCGCATCCGCAGGACGGCATCGATCTCGTCGATGAAGATGATGGCCGGCTGCATCTTCCGCGCCAGGGTGAACACCGCCCTCACCAACTTGTTCGAGTCGCCGTACCACTTCTCGAGAAGGGTCGAAATGTGAAGGTTGATGAAGGACGCCCCACTCTCGTGAGCCAGAGCCTTCGCCAACATGGTCTTTCCGCATCCCGGGGGGCCGTAGAGAAGGACGCCCGAGGGCGCCGAAAGTAGGGATCCGCCGTGCGAGTATAGTTGCGGCATAGTTAGGGGGTATATGACGGATTCCTTCAGTTCTTCGATTATGCCGTCGAGGCCGCCGATAGCTGCATCATGTGTTAGACACGGGGCTCACAACCTTGGGGTCATAAAACTGAACGGCCGTTCGGTAGCCTCACATTCAAAGCCAACATGAATATCCTGCGGCGCAACCATGTCCATAGCCACGGCACTCTCGTACTGGTTCAGCGTGAGGTCTTCCACCCGAGAGTTTCCATTCTCGTCGTTTGCCCCATCTGCGCCACCTCTTCTGCGGTCCTTTTCTCGCTGAAGACGCTCTAGATGGGCCTTGGCCCGTACGCTCGCTTGCTCATGCTTTTCGCGTTCGGGGTCGGATACCACGCTCGAGATGACTTGGCGGATAACATAGGCGCCCGTGGCCATCTGCGGAAACTCCGGTGTTAGCTGGGGGGACTCGGTGGCGAGGGTACGGGGCAGACTCACAAGGCCAGCGAACAGCAGAAAGTCCACAGCAAAGCTGTCTATCCTGCGCTTATCTGACATGGTGACAATGATGCCGGGGGCAGTTGTTGTGTGGAAAGAACCTTCGCTCGGGCATCTTGTTCGCCTCGCGTCCGAATAAGGCTCCTCGGCGAAGCACATGTGATGACGAAGCGCCCATTCTGGTGACAGCTGGCGTCCATCTGCTGACGGCTTTGAATCGCCGAGGATCTCATGTACAAGTACCGATGTACCTCACGCACCCCTGTCGGGTACGTACCTCGCGCCTCAGAACGGATCTTCAGCCATTCCATGTTTACAAATTTCCCAATTGGGACGAAGCCATTCTCCCATGTCAACACATCCGTTTGGGGTCCAATTGCGACGTTTCCCAGAGGTGACGGCGGCTCTCTTATTTTCGGCCCGTCGCAACGAATATAAACGACCCCGCGCGACTTAGCAAGAACTTAATAGTGAGTTTCAACCGCCTTTGACTTTTTGCTTTTGCTACAAGCGCATCGCTTTTCGCTTTGATTTCCCAAAGACTCCCTCCCACCCAGGCCAAGACGCCCCGCACAACAAGAAATGCCCGCCGTCAAACCTCGCTCTGCGCTTCTGCGCATGGTCGACTCTGACCTGGAGGACGAATCCTCTGACTCTTCTCTTGCTGCGCAGCCCAGACGAGCCGCCACGACTGCCATGCCTCCGAAGAAGAGAGGCCGCCCGGCCGGATCCGCGAACAAGGTCACGAAACCGGCCCAAAAATCTGCGTCGCGCCGAACCAGCGGGAGGCTCGCTTCCGCCACCGCCGACGAAATCCAAGAGAGCCCGCAGGCGCTGGCCGAGAGAAGTAACCAACAGAATGCGCGCGGGCAGCGAAAGGCGGCCAAGGACACCACGCCAGACGCGGAGGACAAGCCAAAGCCAACGCGGGGGAGGCCGCGAACCACAAAAGCCGCGGCAAAACCGGCGGATGTTGAACACGAGGACGAGGACACCATCGCCGAAGACGCCCCATCACAACCCTCCGCGCCCAAGCCGAGGGGGCGCCCGGGACGAAAACCCGCCGCCGCGAAAACAGAAATCCCCGAGACACAACTGCCGACTGAGATGGACGTGGACGAGGAGGAGCCTGACGAACTCGATGAGCTACCATCCCGGCCGTCGAGCGGCTCATCTAATGCGCCTGTCCGTGGGACGGCTTTCTCGCCTGTTAAGAACCAGCGCCAGGTGGACGCGGACATGAGCGACTCGGCGCTTCGGCGCAGGTTAGGCGAGCTTACCAAGAAGCACGAAGCCTTGGAGGCCAAGTATCGGCAACTGCAGGAAGTCGGGACTAGGGAGGCCGAGCGGAACTTTGACCGGTTCAAGAAGCAAGCCGATGAGAGAGCACAGAGTTAGTCCACCTCGTGCCAACTGCCAGTGGAAGGTCGAATGCTGACGGAGGCTTGTTGCAGCGTCCAAGGAACTGATCGCGGAACTGAAGGCTGAGCTGGCGGCCCAGACATCCGCTGCCAAGGAGGGAACCAAGCTCGAGAAGAAAATCGAGAATCACCAGTCCACCATCGCGTCGCTGCAAGAGAAGATCACCGAATTGACGACGGCGTTATCGAGCTCCAAAACTGAGAACAAGACTCTGTCGACGAAGCTGGCCGCGAGCCGGTCCGCAGAAGCCGCGCTTGCCAAGATGCCTGGGAGCGCTGTAAAGGCCAATGGCCCAGGCATGCGCAACGGGGTCAATCCGGAGGTCATCCAGGCAGCCCAGATGAAGGAAGACTTGTACGGTGACCTTACGGGGCTCATTGTGAGAGGGGTCAAGGCCCAAGACAAGGAGGATGTTTACGACTGCCTCCAAACAGGAAGGAACGGGAGTAAGTATACCGTGGCAATTGGTTCTCTCGGAGGCTCCAAGGTCACTAACATCTTGGTCGCAGCTCTCCACTTCAAGCTCTCTATCGAGACCGATATCAGCGGTGACGGATTCGAAGAGGCGCAGGTGACTTATCAACCGCAGCTCGATCCAAGCCGGGACAGGGATCTCATCGACGCGCTGCCCGAGTACCTTGCCGAGGATATCACATTCCCTCGGCCGCAGGCAGCAAAGTTCTTCTCCAGAGTTACGAAGGCGCTCATGGAGCAGCTGGAGTAAGGCCACATCAGTATCTAAGAGGGCGGCGGGGGGGTTCGGGAGCTTGCGCGTGGAACTGGGAGCATTGGCGTGTAGTCTGCGATACCCTGCGAGCGTAGGAAGGTTATGTGTCTTGGTGCTGGATACGGATGGCTGGGAAATATTGCAAGCGACGGCGTAAACGGGCGTTCATGGGGCAGTCCCGCATGGTCTGGTGATGATACAACAGTGTGGTTAATGGGGCGGGGCTACATACGGTTGATTCCTCGTGTTGTTTATACAGGTAATAACCATATTCGCGAAGGCGCTCGATGTAAACCCATTTGATCCGTGTTGCCGGTCAGTCCTGCCTCCAAGACGTAAACATGCGTTCACCAATACGCTGCATGCTCATCGTGGTGCTGTCGAAGCTCAATCAGTTTTTCTCCCTGAAATAAAAAAAAAATTAAAGCAATAATGTAAAAAGAAGCGGAAGAGCAGGTGTTGCTGTTACGGCCATTCCAACGGAGCACTGTTGTTCGTATCAATCAAGATCAAATTAGCAAGATCGGAGTGGCGGCCTTCCGGGTGGTGGGGAACCCGGAGGGTGAATTGTCCCTGTGTTACAAGTACTCGATCGGCAAGGGGCCCGCCTGCCGGAAAGTTTACGTCGCGTCTCGGCCACCTTCCCCCACGCCAGCTTTCGGCGACAACTCATCCGCCTCTTTTTTTTTTCTTTTTTGCGCTTTGTCAGGCCTAGAGACTCCAGGCATGGCGCGTCGCAGCTAGAAATAGCTGAATACATACTCCGGCTTCGCCGAACGAGTTCAAACTCGCAAACCCGCGTCCCCGCCCCATCAATGGACTGTGCCTGAAACGACATCTCCATCACCACTCTCTCGTCTCGTCCATTCCGACCTGTCCGCTCCTTGGACTGTCCTTCTACAACCCGAGCCGGGCCGCCTTTTTTTCTTCTCGACGGTCTTTTGAATACTGCCACAACCATGGCGGGCATATCTCGTTTTGGCTTCTTGGCCATCGCTGTGGCTTTCCATCTCGTATATATTCTGTCTATCTTTGATATCTACTTCGTCAGCCCCATCGTGTCGGGCATGCGCCTTTTCGGGGTCGAGAGAAAAGGCTCCGCGCAACCTCCCGCCGATCGTCTTGTGCTGTTCGTCGGTGAGTATGATTCTAAAGTACCGTGGCCGCACCTCGCTAACGCCCTACCGCAGGCGACGGCCTTCGCGCCGACAAGACGTTCCTCCCCTTCCCGGAGCCCTATCCCAAGACCGACGAGGACCTCGTCCCTCGACCGCTCGCACCCTACCTACGATCGCGCGTACTCGAGCATGGAACTTTTGGCGTCTCTCACACCCGCGTCCCCACCGAGTCTCGCCCTGGCCACGTCGCGCTCATCGCGGGGCTATACGAGGATGTGTCCGCCGTCACCACGGGGTGGCAGCACAACCCGGTAAACTTCGACAGCGTCTTCAATAGGAGCAGCCACACGTGGAGCTGGGGCAGTCCTGATATCCTGCCCATGTTTGAGGAGGGCGCCGTGCCGGGCCGTGTGGACGCTTACACCTACGGTCACGAGTTTGAGGATTTCGTTGGGGACGCAACAGGCCTCGATTATTGGGTCTTTGACCACGTCAAGGAGTTGTTCGCCGAGGCCGAGCACGACAAGAAGCTTGACAAGGCCCTTCGCGAGAAGAAGATCGTCTTCTTCCTCCATCTCCTTGGCTTGGATACCGCGGGGCATGGCTTCCGGCCGTACTCGCAAGAATACCTTCACAACATTCAGGTAGTGGACCAGGGTGTTAAGGAGATCACGGAGCTCATCGAAAACTTCTATGAAGACGACCGCACGGCCTTCGTCTTCACCGCGGACCATGGCATGAGCGACTGGGGCAGCCACGGAGATGGCCATCCCGACAACACGCGAACACCACTCATTACTTGGGGTTCCGGCATCTCCAAGCCCGTCCTTACCCCCGGGGCTGTTGCTCCGGGTCATGACGAGTACTCTGCCGAGTGGGGCGTTGACCATGTGAAACGGCACGATGTGAACCAGGCCGACATCGCGGCGCTCATGACATACCTGATAGGTGCCGAGTTCCCCGGCAACTCTGTCGGCGAGCTTCCCCTTTCCTATCTCTCAGCTGATATCAAGGGAAAAGCCGAAGCATCTCTCGTCAATGCTCGTGGCATACTCGAGATGTACAGGGTAAAGGAAGAGAACAAGAAGCAGGCGGAGCTCCGTTACCGTCCCTTCCAACCTCTCAGCGGCGATGGGCAGCTTCCCGATGACCGGCTCGCCTCTATACAGAAGCTGGTTGAATCAGGGAAGTACGAGGAAGCCATTGAGGAATCCGATTCACTCATGCAGCTCGGTCTCCAGGGCCTGAGGTACTTGCAGACCTATGACTGGCTCTTCCTGAGGGCCTTGATCACCGTCGGTTATCTCGGATGGATGGCGTTCGGCCTAACGACTGTCATTGATCTCCATGTCCTTCAAAGCAGCACTCCGGCTTCGAGGACTCTCGCCAGCAACGTCGTGTTCTCTTCTATCCTGTTGCTGCTGTACGCATCCTTCCTGGTCTCAAAGTCTCCGCTGGCCTATTACGCATACGCCTTTTTCCCGGTCTTGTTCTGGGAGGAGGTATATGCTCGGAGGAACAGCCTATCCCAGGGGAAGAAGGTCCTCTTCGGACATATAACGTCCGGTGCCACGCTGGTGCCTTTCCTCCTAAACGCGGCTCTATACATCGGCGTTATTGTATCGCTGGTGAGTTGTCTATGCCGTCGGTTACGTGGGTTATCTGGGCTTCTGACAAACGGAAAACTAGGCATTCGGTTATATCCACAGAGAGGTGCTGACCGTGTTGTTCCTACTCGTCGCCTTTTGGCCCGTCACACACGGGATCAACTTCGTACAGAAGTACACTGCGCTCTCGGCGACCTGGATCGTGTCGTGTCTTGTGATGAGCACCTTTACGCTGCTCCCAGCCATGAAGGCGGAAAACGTCACCCTGATGTAAGACAACGGCTTCCTGTTCCCTCGGAAGCTTATGTGTCTGACATACAGTTCTAGTATGGTCGGCGGCGTTTTCATGATAGCTATCGGGCTTCTGTATCTTGCGTTCGAGAAGACTGTACTGTCTGGATCCTCCATACTCACGTCCAAGACTGGAGAAGCCCAGAATCTCTGCGCCAGCCGTGCTATCACCGGTGTGCAGGTATGAAACCCATGTAAACAATACAGCCCCTTCAACGTACTTACCCGCCTTCTTAGATCGGTCTCACCATGCTGGCCATGGTCGTCACGCGATCCAGCGCATTATCTCTGCAGGCCAAGCAGGGCCTCCCCCGGGGCAACCAAGTTGTGGGGTGGGCGGTTCTTGTCGTCTCTTTGCTCATGCCTTTCGCGTATCGCCTGCAGCCCATCAACCACTACATGCACCGACTGCTGGTCATATTCTTGACCTGTGCGCCGACCTTTGTTCTCCTCTCCATCTCATACGAGGGGCTGTTCTACGTCGCCTTCTCTATCACGCTGGTGGCGTGGGTGGGGTTGGAACATCGCGTCTACAAGGAGAGGTCTGCACCCGAGACCCCGGCTAGCAAGGATGTAAATGGCTCGACCCGAACTGCCAAAACCACGGACGCCTCCTCGGAATACCGTCCGTTGGGCCTTGCAGATGCCCGGGTTGCGCTCTTCTTCTTCGTTCTACTCCAGTCCGCTTTCTTCAGCACCGGAAACGTTGCGTCGGTTTCATCGTTCAGCTTGGACAGTGTCAACAGGCTGATGCCGATATTCGATCCCTTCTCCCAGGGAGCGCTGCTTATTCTTAAGCTGATGATTCCGTTCGCCATCATCTCGGCGAACCTCGGAGTGTTGAACAAGCGCCTGGGCGTGGCGCCCTCGGCGCTCTTCATGCTGTCCATGGTGATCAGCGACATCCTGACGCTATACTTCTTCTGGGTGGTCAAGGACGAGGGCTCCTGGCTTGAGATCGGATCTACAATCAGCCATTTCGTCATCGCCAGTTTGCTCTGCGTGTTCGTGGCGGCGCTGGAGGGTGTGAGCGCCTTTTTCACGTCGGGGATGGAGGTCGCCGACGACGCCCCTCAGAGCGTTGGAGATGAGGTCCATGGAGTACAGAAGGCACCGGAGAAGCAGACCAATGGTAAGGCCACCAATGGCAAGACCAAAGCGAAGGCCAAGAGGTGAGTCGGGCATATCTCGCTCGAATGTCGGCTCGACGGTCCCGGAAGGCCCGGGGGGCGTGGTCTCTGATGGAGACCCTGATGGCCGATCAGTTCTGCTCAGGCACACCAATAGAACGATAGATCATGTATGTAACATAATAACGGCGCCCATAATGAATATATACGCAACAGCGGTCCACACATGGTTGACCGAAGACTCCGGGAGGGACGGCAATGCAGGGGGGTCGAGGTGTGATCGCCCCTGGTTCCCGCAGTGGGGAATGACCAGTCTCGTCGACTGCGCTGATCCTGCCAGGGACAGGGAACGAGATTCGGGGGCCACTCCATGTCAGCCTTGTAAACGAATTGGGCAATTGCCTCGGCTGTTTCCCAAGACGGGAAGATCAGCATGAAGACAGTTTACTCAGCACCACCACTGCCCTAGCCTCGTTGTGGCCGGCGCTCGCAGCTCCCGCATGTGTCCGTTTTCATGCGGACTGGCCTTCCATGACATTCCGCAGACGAATCCCATCTTGGGCGAAAGAGGCAACGGCTCAAGCCCTACCGAGTGAGCCCCATCCGCTACGAATCCTCGCTCGTGAAGTCTGGCTTCGTCAGCGGGTAGATCGGTGTTACTCGAACTCCCGAGTACACGTATACAAGAAGGCCGGGCCCCTGCCGTTCGCGCTTCGTTCGCGCTAAGACGAGACCGCGCCCAGTCTGGCGGGTCTCCGCCTCTCCCGGCAGCAAAATCGTTGGCACAAGCTTGGGCACAACTCTTGCTTCGTGCCAGCTGGCTGAGTACTACCGAGTACGTAGTAGTTGGTCCCGAAGCGGTGTGCAAACTTCTCGGCCTCCGATATAGGTTCCGAAAGAAAAGTGCTATGCTCTGTGTACTCGGTATACACATGAAGGGGGTTGCGGCTCCTGGTGGGGCGGGCCTGTGCAGCGACTGGTCAGACGCACAGAATAGAGGGTTCTGACTGCATCGGAAATGGTTCGATAAAGCCACGAGACGGATGGTCCTCGCTTCGCCCCATGGCTTCGGATTCTGGTGTCTGGGCGTGCCCTAGGCATGCATAAGAAGTGACCGCAGGATACATTTGGGGGGAGGATGCGAGCAATGTGCATCTATTTTCCTTCGAGACGTGACGTGACCGCCCGGTGTGCACCACGTGGACAGAGCCAAGTCACGAGCTGACTTCCTCACCTTCCCAGTTCTCGCGGATGAGAGGAAGGAGCGACGCTGCAAGGGGCTGCCCACGGGGAAGGAGACCTGCAGGCAGCCACCCATAGTTTCCCTTCAATTTGATCGCCAAGGCTTGGGCTTGGGCTGCGCCTCAGCGTCACCAGTAGAGGCGGCGCGATTCCTTCATGCCGACCCCGGATTTTTATTGCTCGGGAGATGTGGCGACGAGCATCCGGCATTGGGATCCCGCCGCGTCCGGGGAGAGGAGACAATGGTGGATTGTTCCGAATCGGGTAAGTGCCCGAGCACTGGCGACGTTCTGGTTGGCTCTCCTGTTTGAGGGACGGAAATCTTGTCGCCAGCGCGGCCTGGCCCCTTTCACATGCGAGTCCATCGAGGGGCTTGGCCACGCCCGCACATGACCGCGCAACGACCTCCCTCTCCTTTGTACCGAGTCATTACGAATACGTGTACGTACTTTGGCCGTCCTCGACCTACCGAGTGCAGCTGAATATGGAAGCCAAGTCCAGCGCTTTGCATCACCTGTCCGAGGTACTACCCTCAACTCCCTCATCCCACTCGTCCCCGATACCATCACCACCATCCCTCGCCAAGGTTGCATGGCTCGACCCGGAAAACCCCTGTCCGAAGGATGGTGAGCACTCCGACTTTCCCCGTATTATTTTGGATTTGTTCCGATCTCACGTCCAACACTTCCCGATCGGCTTTACGCCCCCTCCATGATCTTTTGCAGACTGTGGAAACAGACTTCCAGCCCGCCTGTGTCATGCGAGGCGTGCAATTAACACAGTCCGCGAATGCGGGGCATACCCACCTTCAGACACGAGCAGTTCTCCGTACAATGAGTGCGGCCCGTGAGTGGCCTTGCGACAGGAGTCGCGCAAACTACTCCCGATTTGGAGTCCATGCCCGAGAACGAAGGCCCACCACCAACATTTGACCCCGAAAGATGTGAGGGAAATGACGTCTGCGGAGGCAACCGCTGGGCCGTCCCCCCCTTTTTACGTGGCGCTGAAGGAGACCATCCTTTTATCCGCCTACCGTACCAAGGGTTATCGCTGGTCCTCCGTCAGGCTGGTCCCCGTCTGTGTTTGGTTCGGGTGGCTGTTTTTGATGGAAGTGTATTATTGAGTGTGAAGCCCGACTTAAGGTGTTGCTGGCGGCGAATGAGCTTCGTTTGACACAATCCCTCAGCTCTGTCGAAGCCTGCCCCGGGGAATTTCCTGCCACGCCGAATCTAGAGTAGCCCGGTTTTAAGCTGATTTTATACTGATGTCCGGTAGTTCCTGTAGCTCATCCACGCCCCGAAAGCGGGCATCCCCTCAGTCCAGTCGACCCAGGGCCCACGCCGTGCCGTGTCAGTAGCGCCGGCCGGACCTCTTCCAGCGCGATGGATCCCCACCAAATGCGTCCCAGCCAATGCTCCCCTCCACAGCTCTCGTCCCACATGAAAGTTTGAAACTAGGGTGGTAACGAGAGCCAAGTACACTTACGCTAACGTGCCTGTGAAATGAAGGGAGACACCTGAGGCTATCCCGTGAAAGCCGCCCGCGCACCCAATCCAGGCCCTTCTGATTTCCAAAGTCACTCGCCCCCCCTCCACCCCCCTCCTCCCCACCTTCCTTCACCAAGCTGAACCCACAAGCTTCCTCCAGAGGAACTCCGGCCCCGAAATCTGAATCTGACCCCAACTTTCCATTCTCGTCATCGAACTTTATCAGCCCGTTAGTTTTCCCCCGCGCCCAGCACGCCTTACCTTTGGGACAGTAGCGTTCGTGGAATCCAAGCTACGGGAGCCCATCGCCCGGGGGGTTGCCGAGCTGCTCTTAGACTGTTGCCACTCGGGACAGCATTGAGCCCTGCCCACACGCGGCCCATCTTGCATCATTACGACTTCGATGGAGGACATGTCGACCGACACGAACACTTCCGGCAAGGGGTCCCCGAGCTCGCCGCCCGGGCCCCCCGGTGAGCCTTCTGCCGATTCCGCCGGCTCGGGTGGACAAACGACCACCTCCACGGGGCAGCCGAGCTTTCGAAGGTGTGTGGGATTCCCCTCTGAGAATGATGCATGGCGGAGCTAACGTCGATTTCTACCAACAGACAGCGGGCGTCGAGGGCCTGTGAGGTATGTTCCAACTTGATGGGCCTGTCATGGTTCACCTGAATTCGCCCCCTCCTTTCTCCGGACCAAGCCCCCAGCAACACACGCCGCGCGTGCAATGGCAGCGTCACGGGCATCCCCCCAACGCGCCACCGAGTTTGAGGACCTATCGTGCTAACTTGGCCTCCTGCTAGACATGTCATGCGAGAAAGGTTCGATCCCGTCCCTGCCGAGCACCTTGATCCGTGCTCCCAGCTCACCACCAAACAGGTACGATGCGATGCGGCGAGCCTCGGTGTTCCCTGCACGAACTGCGTCGCCTTTCAGATTGAATGCCGCATTCCCGTGCCGAAGCGAAAGAAAGGACAGCCTACGGGCACGGCGAAGGAAACCGACAGGTTCGTCTTGGGCAAATCCGCGGGGGTTCTAACACCCTCGACGTCCCCGCCTATGGGCGTTCACGAAAGGGGGGCTAATTCTGACTCGTTGGGACGCAGCGACCGTGGCGAGTCTTCCAAAGAAACAACGATCCCCTCACGCCCTATCGACAGGACACCTTCATTTTCGCACAAGGCGACCATTCCCCCGACCGTGAACCATACCCCGGAAGGAACACCGTCCACCCTCATGACCGAAGCGCAGACTCGAAAGGAGCAAGTCGACAACGGGACCTACGTGAATCTGGTGATGAAGCCCAAGTTTACCAGGGCTCCTATTACGGATGCAGGGAGGGTGGCCTATCTCGGCGAATCGTCGAACCTCACCCTGCTTGTACACGACCGTCAAGGCTCCGAGGATGTTGTGCACTACCCGCTTCCCGAAAACGTCCGGGGCTCGAGAGCGCGAATCACCGAGCTCGACAACGTCGAAATCGAGATCCTGCACCAGCGAGGAGCGTTCCTGCTCCCCCCACGGGCCTTGTGTGACGAGTTGATCGAATCATACTTTACATGGATACACCCCATCGTCCCCGTCGTCAACCGAACACGGTTCATGAGACAATACCGCGATCCTAAGAACCCGCCGTCTTTCCTCCTTATACAAGCCATTCTCTTAGCCGGGTCTCGCGTCTGCAACAATCCGCAGCTAATGGACGCCAACAATTCCACGACCCCGGCTGCGCTGACTTTCTACAAGAGAGCAAAGGCCTTGTACGATGCAGGCTACGAAGACGACAGAGTAACAATCGTCCAGTCACTGTTGCTCATGGGTTGGTACTGGGAAGGCCCCGAAGACGTGACGAAGAACGTTTTCTACTGGAGTAGGGTCGCCACCATCGTTGCTCAAGGCTCGGGCATGCACCGGAGCGTCGACCATTCCCAGTTGAGCACGTCCGACAAGAGACTGTGGAAGAGGATTTGGTGGACCCTTTTCACGCGGGATAGATCGACTGCCGTTGCCCTGGGCAGGCCGGTCCACATCAACCTGGACGATTCTGATGTTGACATGGTCACCGAGGACGATTTCATAGAAGACGAGCCGGACAAGCCAAGCGAGTACCCGCCGGATCCCGTTCACGTTCAGTTCTTCCTCCAATACGTTAAGCTCTGTGAGATCATGGGTCTGGTGTTGTCACAGCAGTACTCGGTGGCGTCGAAGGGCAGACCGAAGACGGCGATTGATCTGACGCACAGCGACATGGCCCTGGCCGATTGGCTCCAGGGCTGTCCGAAGATCGTGTATTGGGAAATGCCCCGACATCACTTCTGGTCAGCTCTGCTCCACGCGAATTATTATACGACTCTTTGCCTCCTTCACCGGGCCCACATGCCGCCCAGCGGCTCCACACGGGACGTCGTCGACTCTCCGTACCCGTCTCGCAACATCGCGTTCCAGGCTGCCGCTATGATCACGTCGATCATGGAGAATCTGGTGGCCAGCGGTGAACTCCGATACTGTCCTGCGTTCATCGTGTACAGCCTGTTCTCCGCCCTTATCATGCACGTGTACCAGCTGAGGTCGCCGGTGCCGACGATCCAGCAGGTTACGCACGACCGGCTACGGACATGTATGAATGCGTTGAAGGAGATATCCCATGTATGGCTTGTGGGGAAGATGGTATACACGCTGTTCGAGTCGATCCTCGGCAACAAGGGGATGGAGGAGAAACTGCAAAAGGCGAGCGGGAAAAGGCACCAAAGGGCGCAGCAGAGCCTTGCCCAGCTGGAGCAAAGTCGCGCGTTCGACGCGACAAAACGCAAGTTCACCGAAATGACAATGGGCTACCACGTCAGCACGACCCCCACGCCCCAGGAGCCGCTCGAGCGGACCGGGCCGCAGTCGCCGAGCCTGAAGGCCGATCCCAACGCCATGCCGCCCCCAGCCTCGGCGGCGGAACCCCCGCGCCAGGCTACTGACACCTGCATGGGAGGAACCTCCCGCCCGCACACTAGACCGACTACGCCGTTTAACCCGTCGTTCTCCATGCCAGGAACCCCCCCGGATCTGTACCTGGTCACCAGAAACTCACCGAACCTATCGCAGGCCATGTGGGAGAACTTCCAGCCCGATCAGTTGTTCCCGGAAAGCAGCATTGATCCGTTCCCCCAGATCTCGCCAGGGCAACAGAATGTGGATCCAAACCTGGTGACGCAGATGCCCACGGGCGCGGCCATGCCCACGGGGGTCCCCGGACCGATAGGAGAAAGCAACGAACACTTCCAACAGCCCCCGCAGCCCCAGTCCCAGCCCCAGCAGCAGCAGCAGCAGCAGCAACCACAACAGGATGCCGGTAAGGTCACATTCGACACCAGCCCACCTCAACAGAAAAATAACCTCTTCCACCCGGCACTGGCAGGATATGGAGTACCCATGGGAAATCTATGGCAGACCAACTTCGACGCGGCAATGCAGGAAGGCCAGAGCCCAAGCGACAGCTGGAGTACTGGATCGGGCGCCGGACAGCCGATACCGACGGCACTGAATGTCGAAGACTGGTAAGTCATGACCGCGTCTGCCGTACATGGCGCGGCCACATAACTGACGATTCTCGCCCACTGCACTAGGTTCCAATTCTTCGGGTTGAATTCCGATCCGAACAACATGAACATAGACATGCCCATGTCATGAGCGGAGGAGCTGTGCCCGTGTTGCCGGCAATTCATCACAGCTTCGGTGCTTCTTCATTCACAAATATCTGGGAATAGGCCAAAGGGGGGTCGGTCTTCGCGACAGGCCGGCGAAGGTGGGCAACAGATTCAGGGAGGTGTTGACGGATGGCTATTTCCAAGACGGTTTCTAATCTTTGGCGTGCTGATGGGATATCAAGAGGGAACGAACGGATCATGGGCGAACTTGAATGGATAAAATAATGAGAAACGTGGTGGATGGGAAGGGAGGGGTTAGCTCGGTGTTAGCTGGTATGAAGAGGAAACTGAATTGAAAGCAGAGGACAGCGAGGTACGATGCCGATTGCTCCTGGCGTACAAGTATAATCGGTGTCGATCGCTCAAATGAGATGTGTTCGTTGAATAACGCGGTTGATGAGGCTCAGATGTCCCACTGTCCTGTGAAAACCACAAGCTCAGATAATATACTTCCGATACAACTGAGAACGTGTGAGCCCTCAAGTATCTCTTCCTTGACGGGCGGATGGGTTGGTGGTGTCTAAGAATAGCACGTTCATTATTAGGCTGGGAGCAGCGCTGGAGAACCTGTGGTGGCCCGCTATTGGATGCGAAAACGGCCTGGTGGAGGTGAACGTCACAGGGTGCCCCAGAACCCCATGTGGCTTCACCCCCAGGGCCTGCGTCGTCAGCTTCGATAAAGCGTCAACTCAGTCCCTTGCCGCGCTCTGTCCTGTCTTGTGCCAATTCTTTGCCGGTATTTCATCCCCGCGGGCTTCCTCCACTCCTAACTTTAGTTTCGTTTCCTCACTGTGGCGCGAGAGCCAACTCGGGGCGCTCCGTCCTGAAGCTGCCGAAACAGCTCGAATTGGCGGCTCCGCCGAAGGAGCCATTACGTACCAAGTAGCCTCGCCCTTGTCTGGGACCGCGACCTCCAATTTAACACCTCGTCCACTTGGCACCACGAGCAACCAGACTGCTTTGCCACCAACTGCGTACCTTCTCTCCCCCCAGGATCCGCGCAATTCGAATCGACGACACCTACGCTCAATCCGCCCTACCTGCACCCGTCCGATCGCCAAACCCGCGCGCCGTCACCATCCGCTCCCGCCTCCTGATGATTGCCTCCCTCGTCACCTCCCCAGCGGCCCCCTGCCAAACTCCAATATTGCATCGGGGAAAAGGTGTTTGAGCCGCTGTACCTGTGGCCCATTCTCCCTTTATCCCGGGGATTCCGCTGCCCCTACCGTCTCTCCCCTGAAGGCGCTCAATGTCGTCGACGTACCACCTCTCCGCCAACGACGCCGAAGCATCCTCCGTCCGGCCCCGCAACCGCCGGCTGATAAGCGTCGAGGGAGAGTCTCCCCCGAGGGAACCCACGTCAATCCGGGGGACCGCCCGTCTCGCCTCCGGTTCTTCCACCCCCCGCCGTGGCGCGAGTCCCATTCCAAAAGACAGGCTCGATGTCGGCCCTCCCGAATCGGCTTCGAGGAGTTCGAGCAGGAGGGGGAAGAGCCCTGCGACCGGCGGCTTTGGAACAGGGCTACTAGACGGGTCATGGTCCGCCAGTTGGAACTCCGTGCAAGACCTCGCGGCGGGGTGGTTATCTGGCGGAGCCGGCTCTAGCCCGGCAACCCCAAGACACCAGAGCCGCGCCGGTAGTCGGAATGGCAGCCGGTCAAGACCGTGGGCAAAGGAGTCGCGGGCAGCAGATTCGAGACCAACCATACAAGATGTGGGGGCCGGTGTCATCGCCGAAAGGGAGGCGGCCCTGCAAGCGGCCAGGATGGCCAGTGTTCTTGAGAGTCACGAGGGCGTCAACGGCGGGCTCGATGTTGCGGGGAGGTATAAGCTGCGGACGTCGGATGATATGTCGAGGCAGTCTGGCGACGCGGCCGCGGCAGAGAACGAGGAGATATACGCCTATATCCATCACGTACAGCCTACCGATACGTATGCGGGGATCATATTAAAGTACGGATGCAGGGACGATCAGTTCAAGAGGGTGAACGGGCTGTGGTCACAGAACAGCATATCGATGCGGAAGTGGGTGGCACTCCCGGTGGACGCATGCGAGGTCAAGGGCCGACCATGCGACGCGCCAGCCGGTGCTGCCAAGACCGATAACCTTCCCAAGGCGACCGCGGAAGTGGAGGAGGAGACATATGGATGGAGGGGTACCGAAACTACATCACAACAACACGCCGAAGACATATTTGGCCCGTCGCGCACAAACGGCTCGGCGGGCCCTGAAGAGGCGAAACTGGACGATTCAGACAAACCCTGGACACACATGCGGTGGGTGTCCATCGATACGTTCAAGGAGCCCGTGGAGATTGGCCGGGTATCGAAGAAAGCCTTTGGCTACTTCCGCCCGAGGAGGAAAAAGAGTCTCTTATCGACCATGTCCCCCCGATCGACTCCACGGCCGAGCCTCGACCTTCAGAGTACAACCCAGACCTCAGGGGACGACGCCGATGACAGGGGCGGTCCGTCATCTCGAAGACAGAGTCTGCTCAGCAATCGACCGAACCTTGCCGTTGGATCGGGCGGAATATCCACACCGGTGTCAACACGCAGCCGGATGGGTAGCGCCGGCGCGGATGCGAGGCCGTCGTGGATGCGGCAGCCGGGCGGCATCGGCACGATGAACCGGAACGTCCGGGCGCCGGGTCCGGAGAAGGACCCCCTGAACTCGTGGGCGAAGAAGCACTTCCCCGCGTTAATCCTCGAGTCCATCCCCTCCATGTCCGTCACTGGCGCCGAGACGGCACAGATCGGCTTCACGCCAGAGGGCGGGCCGATCGCCGAGGCGCCGTCCCAAGAAGCGAGCGACCTATCGCAGCAGGGCCAGGGCAATGGGCTGGATCGCGCAGCGGCGGCGGTGGAGACGTGGCTGCGTGGGGCGCTTGCGAAGAGGCCCGGGACGCCGACGCGCGGGCAGTGGGGGGGCGATGAAGGCGGGGATTTGATCGAGCTTGCTGATACCCAAAGTGAAGACGACGGAGGGCCTTCCAGGACGGCCGACCCGGGCTTGAGTTTCGGGAGCTTGCTCGGCGCAGCAACCGGTGGGAGCTCCAGCGGGAGGGAGGAGACAAGTGCATCGAGGAGGGCGAAGAATAAGGACGACTGAGCCTACACGCGTATACATTGGGCCGAAGGGGGCCAATATCTTGTCCATAGCACTTGGGGGGCGGGGGTACATCGACTCGACTTGGCTCCGGTATTTCTCTTTGTATTCATGGGACAACGGCGTTTTTTTTTCTTTTTACTTAAGGGGACACTATAGAGGGCAGCACTGATTTTTATATCCATTGGATCATGTACATTGACCGACTGCAGGCGGAACTGTTTGCCGTCGTTGTGTTCTGGTGACAGCTTGGGTCCTTCTTGTTGTCGCTGAGCATAGGTGTTCTTGTTACAGATCTGCGATGTCCCGGGGGTCCGGGGTATTGCGCAGACGTCAACATCTGCAGGCGGAGGAGCACGGGCCACCCTTACCCGCCCGCACCAAGCCCGCGACACAAAGAGAAGCGCGATAAGATAAACCCGCCCAATTCCCCCGACCAGCCAACACGTCGAAAATGACGACACCATCCTAACACAGCGAACCCAGCGAGTGCACCACATTACCCAGCCGTGCAGAGCCCGCCCACCATGCCCATCTGCATCGAGTGCCGGCACCCTGTCAAGACGCTATGGACAGAGTACTCGGGCGCGGCGGGCGCCAAGGGCCACAACATCCGCCTGACCGTGTGCCGGAGCTGCGGTAACTTCTGCGACAAGTACGTCGAGCATGACTTTGTGGTCATGTTCATCGACCTGGTGCTCATAAAGCCGCAGGTGGGTTTCCCCTACCCTGCCTCCTTTCCCGGAGGAGGGGGGCATAACCGTGGGAGCAAGTGGGAAGGGCAGTTAGAGCTAACAGGCGTTTAGGTGTACCGCCATCTGCTGCATAACACGCTGATGCGCGAACACGACCAATTCGACGTGAGTGCCCCTGGGTTTAACTAGGAGAGTGCCGCCAGCTAACCTGTGCCAGCCCTCCATCGTCCGGCTTGGAGTCCTGCTCCTCCTCTTCGACGTCTACCTCACCTGGGCCCGCATAGAGAAGCAGGCCCTCCCCTCCTCGATCCCCGTCCTCAACCAGCTCGCGCAGCAGCCCATAATACTACAATACTTCTTCTTCCGTAAGCGCCCCTCCACATCCACATCCCCTGGCCTCGCCGCCCGTAACTAACAGCCGCCCAGTCATCCACTGCTCCCTCTCAACCCTCGCCTTCCACCTCAGCATCCGCCTGCTCACATCCTCGCGGCTCTCCCCGCTCCGCGGCCTCGGGCTCTTGGCCCCCTACCCGCGCCCCAACTCCGTCTCCACCGCCCTCCTCGTCTCCTCCTCGACGAAGCTCTTCCCGATACTGATGGTGATATGGGAGTACGACGTCCCCGCCGCGGCGCGCTCCCTCGGCTGGGCGGTCGTGGCGAACAACGTCGAGGCGCTGAAGATACTGCTGGACTGCTCGTACGGCGTCGCGGCGTTCCTGACGGGGGTCGGGGCGCTGGCGAGGTGGGGGGTTGGCTGGGCTGTGTTCGCGGCGGTGGGAATAGATGCGGTGGACGATGGGCTGGGGATGGGTGGTATGTGGGGGTTTTCGGGGCTACCTTGGGCGATAGACGGGGGATAGGGTTGGTCTGGACGTCAATACAACTGGTTCATGGACACTGGGTGCCAGTGCTGTTGACGTCTACTTCCTCACTGGTCCTGTGAGGTATGATCTGGAGATACTGCGTAAACACTTCTTCCTATTGATGGTATAGCAGCACCCAGGGCACTGAAGAAAGCTCCGAGTTCCCAGAAAACAACCGTAACGCCCTGCCCAGCCATGTTGTTCAAAAAGTAACATCCATCACCTCGCTCCCAGATAGTACAAAGCCGAGATTGTACAGCCCATGCGGATCCCCGCCCTCTAGCGTACGCACTATCCTCCTCTCTAGACGTCTGCCACTCAAGCCAAGGGTCGGATCGCTGGGTATCGGCACCGAAACGGGGGGTCGATCGAGCTCACGCTCGGAGGTCGGACCGCGTCGGGAACACGAGCGGGTTCAGCTGCGCGAGGTATGTGACGGCCCACATGAGGTAGCAGCACACGAGGGCCATTATCACCGAGGAGCGCCAGATCCTATCCGTACGTCATCGGGTCAGTGATTGGGACATGGCCATAGGCAAAAGACCAGGGTGGTTATCGGGTCCCTCCGATGGGAGACTTGGCGATGGAAGGGGGCGACGAACAGCTGGGTGTCCTTGGGGAAGAAGCGCGGCACGGCGACGTAGGTGCCGGCTGACGCGGCGGCCACGACGGCGAGCACGAGGAAGATGACGAGGCTGCGGGGGAGTTGGTCAGCTTGGCGAGGGGGCCAGCGGGAGATTCGGCAGGTCTTACAGGCCCATGGTTGCTATTGCGGTCGGGATGCTGTTTCGCGGGGAGTGGTCGACGATGGGGATGGGATGGGAGCTCTGGCGATGATCGGAAGTTGCCAGTGGCTGATGGGAAGCTTGCCTGTCTCGGGTGTAGTGCTTAGTCATCTGATCACGGGTGGCCAGCCCGCTCACCATGTCCACTGCGAAAGCCCCTCACGCCGATCCATCTCCAGGCTCTGGTTCGTCGAGCCTAATCACAGAACTCCACGCTAAACCCCAGAAGCCAATGCTCTCATCGACTTGGACGGTCCTGCTTTTCCCCATTCCACAATGTCCGCCCGGGAGCTCGTAGTCAGAGAGCATCACGCCCTCCACGCCCCAAATCCAAACATCTTGATTCCCAGTGCGAGCGGGTTGGGTTGAGTTCTGCACGGAATCTGCTCCTCAAACAATGATGTGGTGTTATTC